>VWZQ01004330.1:684093-711025 GCA_013397015.1 Myiagra hebetior | reverse complement strand
CTCCCCTCCCTCTGAACCCAGTGCAGAAATAAAAAAAACTATAAAATCTAGACTTAGAATGACAAGACTAATACTGTTTCACTGTGCTGTTACTCAACACAGTAATGAACTATTTTGGCAAGATGTTCAGACACCACAGAGATTAGCTGTGTTCTACAAGCTTAAGTCACTGCAAAGGAATTAATAGAACATCCAGAAAACTAGCTGGAGATAAAGGATAAAGATAGGATAATTAGTCTATCTTCAGCATTTTTTTAACACATTCTATTTTCACAATGAATAATCTCGTGAAACATCCTCATTATAATAAAGCCTATTCTTTAAGAAACAGGTGCTTAAAAACCAGAGAACTAGAAACTCCTGATCTAACTGCAAGTAAATAGGTGAGGAATCATAGTATTATGCTTTGGAAAATAAAAACCAGACTAAACCAGGATGAAAAAAAACCCTATATTAAATTACAATAACCTCTCAGGTGAGAGGAGCAGACAAAGAGATTCAAAATTGGAAGGCTGTTATTACTAAAATGTGAATAACAACATATTTTGGCTATACTAGTTTTTTAATCCTCTTACTATTCATATCCTGCCACAGTCATATTTGTTTGGATAGTAAAGTTCATGTTTTTCAGAGGAGTGATTCTTATTGTAGACTTAGAATGTCTGTCCTTAAGAAAAGCATCCTTTTTACTATGTAATCAAAAAAAAATGGAATTTTTATTCTTCCGTAGTTTCAAGTTTCTGGTTATTGCACTGTATGTTGTTTAGCTTTAGTTGGAAGAGTCCATAACATTTAAAACATGAAATGTTATCAAAAACCTTCATACAACATCTGTTTTAGAATCAGTCATTGAAGTGGTGAATTGTAGGTTGTGGACAAGCAAATCTTTCAGGTAAACCCGTAATGCAAGAATTGGGGAGAATTAAAAAATAAAATTCACCAAAAACTGAAAGCACAAATCTCACTAGAAAAATATACTCCAATTCCTAAATCTCCAGATAAAAATGCATCAGGAGTTAGCCTTTAACTGGTGCATATTGGAAAGAATTATGAGGACAGGGAGTCTAATTGATTAGTATTAAGCTATTATGATAATTAATTTAAAATAATTCTAGGTATTTCACTCTATTTTATTACTTACTTTGGAACACTTATTTTGTGATCATTCCTGAGACAGATATAAGCATATGGTTTTTTGGACAGCTCAATTATACAAAAATTCCATTCACCTTTTGAAATGCTGTCTGAAAATTCATAATTACAACTAAAAAAATCTGCTAGCATCTGTCAGATATCTAATATGAACATACAACCCTGGCTTGCAGAAGTTAGCAGTTTTGACATATTATTACTAAAAGAATAAAAGACTTTAGAGTAAACTTTCTCTGCAATCCTGTCTGGCTCTTTGTGGTATTCAAACTTTTAGATTCTCTGCAAAGTAATCTGAAGAAATAAAGGAATCGTCTTTTTTGAGAAATTAGACAAAGTCTACTCATGACTTTTTCTTAGTGTAGTGGGTTGACCCTGGCTGGACGTCAGGTACCCGCCGAAGCTGCTCTATCACTTCCCTCTACAAGTGGACAGGGGAGAGAAAATATAACTAAAGGTTCACGGGTTCAAGATAAGGACAGGGAGATCACTCACCAAACACTGTCTTGGGCAAAACAGACTCGAATTTGGGATATTAATTGAATTTATTACTAATAAAATCAGAACCCAATTATGAGAAGTAAAATAAATCTTAAAAACACCTTCCCCTCACCCTTCCTTCCCCCGAGGTCTATCTCCTACCCCAGTGGAGAAGGGAGACAGCGAATGGGAATTATGGTCAGATCATCACATGCTGTTCCTTCCACTGCCCAGGGAGAGAACTCCTTCCCCTGTTCCACTGTGGGGTCCCTCCCATGGGAGACATTTCTCTGTGAACTTCTCCAACGTGAGTCCATCCCACAGGCAACAGCTCACCACCAAGTGCTGCAACGTGGATCCTCTTCCTTCAAGGACAAGCTTCTCCAGCGTGGGTCCCCCACAGAATTAAAAGTCCTGCCGGGGAACCTGCTCCAGTGTGGGCTCCTTCCTCCATGGGTCTGCAGGTAGGGACCTAGAAGCCTACTCCAGCATTGGTTTCACATGGAGTCACAGCCTCCCCTCAGGCTCTGAGGAGCAAGAGTGTCCTCCATGGGCTGCAGGTGGATCTTCGCACCCTCCATGGACCCCCATGGACCCCCATGGACCTCACCATGGTCTGCATCACGGGCTGCAGGGGAACCTCAACTCTAGCATCTGGAGCACCTCCTGTCCTCCTTCTGCACCGACCTTTGTGTCTGCAGAGCTGTTCCTCTGACATGTTCTCACTGTGCACTTCTCTGACGACAATTAAAACCATGCAACTACTTTTTTCTTCTTAAATATGTTATCACAAATTGTTACTGCCATTCCTGATTGGCTTAGCCTTGGCCAGCAGTGGGTCCATCCTGGAGCCAGCTGGAATTGGCTCTGCCGGACATGAGGGAAATTTCTGACCTCTTGTCACAAAAGCTACTCCTGTAGCCCCACCTCTACAAAAACCTGGCACGCAAACCCAATACACTTAGTAATAACTCAACTAGGATAGACTTAATTAAACAAACTTGAAGTAAAAAGCAAAAATGACAAAAGACACAATGAACATAAGACATAACGGTCCGGTGAAAGTGAAAAGCAGTTTTTTTATTACAAGGACTAAAATTTAAAAGGAAAATTCCACATGCTGTTTCTAGTTCTTCCTAGGAGGAAGACATATTTTCTTTTTTTAAAAAAATTCATTCATTAATTATAAAAATATAATAATTCATAGTGCTTTAATACCTGTATCTGTCATCTAACAATAGCTTTTTCTAGTTATTTAGATATTTAAGACTATTATGCACTGTTGCCCAAATAAAATAATGAGACTGGGCGTTATTTATTATGCGCATTAGGCCCCGAGATAATTAATAAAAGATAAATTAAGCTTTCCACATATTAAACATATTCCTGCCTCAATTTTCGAAAAAATGTTGTTTCTAAATTTTTGGTTTTACTATGTAAGGTTTAATATATAGTCCATTATTAAGTCAGATCACTGTAAATTGTTGAGGTGAAATAAGCATATGATTCAATGTGTTCAAGACAACAGCAAAAAAAAGACCAATTTCAAAATAAATAATAGTGTAACCCCTGTGTGAGCAAAAGTCAGCTCTAGAATGCTGAATCTCTTTATTTACTGAATACGAGTTAAATCACAGTAGCTCTGTGTGAGAATATGTAGCACATTCAAGGAAATTAAGATCATGTTAATTTAAAGTTATCAAGAGAGACTTCCATAATCAGGTATTAATGTTAGCAGTTCAAGCTTTTATTTTCTAATATTTTTCTGAAACATACAATCTCTGATATTTATTGGAGAGTTGCATCTTTTTCTACATATTATATTGAGATATATTGGGGAATCTATGAGCCATGAACAGCACAGTGAAAGCAGCCATCTCATTACAGTGATCTCCTTATTAGAAATAAATCAACTCTGTGACTGAGCAAAACTGAAGTGGCAATTGTAAGAAAGGTCATAAAAAAGACAGCATAAGAATTTGAATATATCCTTGGAGTCTGTTGACTAGTAACTATATTATAGGAAGTATAATTGCACATAAACTTTATTGTTTGCAAAAATATGTGAGTAGATTGATCATTTATCACCGTCCCTTTCCATTTTCTTGAATGAGGACATAAAGAACAAAAGCTGAAGTTGAAACTGTGTGGGATGACTTTCAGATATGTGACATGTACTTACGTAGATGGAATGCTCTCAGAGATACAAGACACCATTAGACCAAACAAGAAGAGTAAGATGGAGAGGATAATAAGTTAAACATGGGAAACTCCTTCAGAGATAACCTTGTACTCTGAGCCTTATTTGCATAGGCTGAATTTGGCTTCCAGGGGGCTGAAGGATAAGTACAAGACAGTGTACCTGTGCCTAATATTGTTGTGTAGAGGGCTAGTTAGAAAATTATACATTTGTATATGCCTGTAACTGGTCACTTCATACTTCGTATTTTATTAAAAAATGCTTTTTAATTTTTTTTTTAAACTTGTCAGGCAACCACAATTAAGAAGTTATATTCTTTTAAATTAGAGCAGGAAAACCAAAATCTCTTCCACTATTATTTTAATTTTCAGTGCCATAATCACAGCGAAAGATGTCTTCCTAAGACTCATTTTGTTACATAAGGATTGATTTTATTTTCTCTTCGATATCTCCTTCTTCCCTTCCAATCCTTTCTGCTGCTACTGAATTTCATTCACATATACCACCAGAACTGGATATACATAGCCTACGCCTTCTTTATCAGTTTGAAATGTTAGACTGAAATTTTTACTTTTAATATTAAATACTAATTGAATAACTTTTAAAGTAAGATTTAATTCTGAACACAATTTTGTGAGGAACAATAAAGAGAGCAAAAGATTATTATTTTTTACACAACCACCTGACAAAATGATGCCAACTGAAGAATGCAGGTACTATGGAAGTATTAATTGTTTATCTCACTTATTCAAATAATGCATTGCCATATGAAACATGAAATGTATTATTGATACAGTCAATAAAGTTTTTCTTTATGTAGTATAAATCCATACATATACTGTAATTTATTTCATTACCTTCCTGTTTTTTAATCATACTTAATCATGCACCAAACTTTCTCTGGACCAATGAAATACATTGCAGTCTTTGATGGAAATTCCAGTGTCATCTCTTGGATCACATGTGGCAAAGAGTAATCTGAGCTTCTATTTTATTTTCTTAAAACAATGACATAAAATTTCTCTTTGTATAAAATGTCTTTACATACCAAAGTGTTACCTTGTGTCTCGGTCTAAAATTATTTGGTTTTAACATGTTACTAAGTATTTTTTCAAACTATTTTTTCAGGTAATAGACACATTTGGCCGTCTTACAGGAATAAATTACAGATTTTATTACTTTGGGTACCAAAGAATATAAGGTATTCTTAATTCCGTATACCTTTAGAATTTAAACACACAAGTACATCTAATTTACATGCATAAACTGGGAATTTTGAATTGTTGACGGCAAGTCTCAGAGGTACAGTGTAATGTCTCATAAAAAGAAAGACTGAGTATTTGTTTTTTATTTTATTTTTATTGAAAGGAAAACTATTTTATAGTGGGTTTTTTTTGTATGCACCTTTTAGTGTGCATTTCTTCATTTTAAAGAATGTGTGGGAGATACACGTCTATGTGAAAGTCTTTCCAGTCTACTCAACTGAAAGCTTCAGTAAGTAAACAATCTTTAGGTTTTTCTCCAGGTCAAGAAATCTGATCTTTATTGAATTAATTCTAGAATGAAAACGTAATAAAAAGTGCTGTCTGCTAAAAAGCTGAAAAACTGAGACATTGAAAGGAAAGGCTCAATAATTCAATTAGTAAATATACTATTTATAAGATTTTACTTTGCTAATGCATGCCAGGGTTATTTCACTAGATGTGCTAAAGGGAAATTTCCGTTATTATCTGATCATTTGAAAGTCGAATTTTACTACATTTTAATTTTAATTACATATTCAAGGAAAAGGTTAGTGCAATTTTTCCCCCCAGTGTTATCAATCTGGATGCTTTCTGCTTCTTTAATCAAAATTATAAAAGTCAAGAGCTCCCACCTTTATTGAAGCAATTAATCAATATTTTTTTTTTTAAGCAAACGTGTGAGCCTGTTTTTTTTTTTTTTTTTCATTTTGGTTGGATTATTAATTTCAGAATGCACACAAAATGTAGATATTCTTTACTTTCTCAGATTAACTTTTTTTTTATTGAAACCCCCCTCCCCCCCCATTTAGCACACTGAGCTCAAAGAAGTTCTGCAAAGAAGGTGGAGCCACGTTCTTTCCAGTGGTGACCAGTGACAAGATGTCATTGGCAAGAAGGCATTGGGCACAAATTGAAACATGAAATATTACCTCTAAACATCAGGAAACACTTTTGCATTGTGACAGTGACTGAGCATGGGAACAGTGTGCCCCAAGAGGATGCGTGGCCTCCATCCTTGGCAACTTGCCCAAGGGGGCCATGCTTGAAGAGGGGGATTGAACCAGATGACCTCCAGAATTCCCTCCCAACTTTGACAATTCCATGATTCTGCAAACTCACACACAGTGGAAGTAGGTGCTTTATGAATGTACTTTAACTGTCATATTTGGATTTCCAGAAGGGGAGAGGATTTTACATATTAAAATGGGAAGGGAATGGGAAGGGGAAGCAGAAGGAGAAGGGAAAGAGGAAGAGGGATAGAAGGGCAGGGAAGAGAAAACCACCATCATGTGGCAAAATGAATCTTAGAAAGATATCTGTCTCTTATGACTGTGGCACTGGAAACTGAAACACAGAACAGATTTTTGGTTTCCTGTCCTAATTTCAAAGAAATTTACCTTCTCAGTAGTTGTTGACTGACGATTCTAGAAGTATTCATCTCTATATATTTATATAGATGTTTCTATATATAGATATGTACAGCCATATATAGTATATAAATGTGGAAGTTCATTTACATGTACAACTACTCTTAAAGAAAACCCTTACTGTTTTCTAAAGATGACCCCTAGCTTTTAACAAAAAATCTGAATATTCCATAAATGATCTGCTAAATCTGAAGACTCTTAGTACCTGAATCTGAAAGAACAATTTATGTCTTCTCATATCAATCAGACTCTTCACTTTCGAGTAGTTGAGCACTCTGATGCTGCATTTGTTGGATATTATGTAAATGTTCAGCAGAGTCCTAAAGAGTGTATGTGATTCACTGTCCTCAGATATACAGAGCTGATACAAATCTCTTAGACTTTTTGAAGAACTAATTTGATAGTTGAGTACAAGTAAGGATTTATTGTTAGGGTTTAGGATTTTAGCCTGTTTTTTCTCCTAAAGAATTTTCCCCATCCTAGTTGCCAGGGGGACAAAACTGCTGGGTACTTAAAAGAAACAAAAGACCTGGCCACAGGGGCGGGGTCGGACTGGCCACCCTTTTGTCTCCTGGGGGGTTGGGACACCCGGGGGCTGCCTGGTGTGCTCAGCGTTCAGTCTGGGAGCTGCCTGCCTTCGGTGTGGACGTCTCAGTCAACACTGCAAGCTTCTGCTTTCATCGGCTGTTTGCTTTCTACGGGCAAACCCCGGGATTTCTAAGCCTGCTCTTCTCCCTGTCCCGTCGGGGAGCGGAGCCATTGCCCTGGCTCCGCCGCTGCTCGGAGCTGTCGCTACTGTGTAGCTCGTGCTCCCTGCCGGCTGAGAGACCTGCCGGGCCTCCCTGCCGCAGCGCAGGAGCTTGATACATCTCACTGCCACGCGGGATCTGCGCTCGCCCCTGCTGTTCCAGCCTGCTGTTCCTGAGGATCCAGCCAAACACCAGGATCGGCTCCAGGAGTTTGTGAGGCTTTTCATCCACCCCTTCCCGGGACCCTGCGCCGCCATTGCCGGTGCTCCCCGAGCTCGCTCCGGAGCGCCCCCTGCAGCCGCGGAGGAACCATCGCACCCGCCCTGCTCACCGGGAGCCGCCCCGGAGCAACTGCACCCAGGGGAAAGTGCCCGAGGCTGGCACTGGGTTTGTGCTGCTGTTTGCTGTGACTGCCACAGCTATTGCTGTTTGTTTGTGTTGTTATACATATATATTTATTAGTAAAGAACTGTTATTCCTATCCCTCATATCTTTGCCTGAAAGCCCCTTATTTTCAAAGTTATAATAATTCGGAGGGAAGGGGGTTGCATTTTTCCATTTCAGGGGAGGCTCCTGCCTTTCTTGTCTGACACCTCTCTTTCAAACCAAGACATTTATTTATCTTTAAATTACTGGTTTTTATTAGTTAAATTGAGAAAATTATGCAAGTTTGCATCCTGTATTTGCATGAAATCTTTGTTTTCAAACAATGAACTTAGGCAGCGAAAAAAATGAAAGAAACAGCCTTGACATTTGTCTCAGCCTATATTCTCCACAAATGGTTTAATGTTTGGGAGTGTAACATCAGCCCTGAAATATAGGATGTTTCGAAAGAAGAAACGATGTTCTGCAGCATAGACAAGGGAAAAAGCTATTTATTGTAAAACTAGATCTCACTGAAGCAAAGAGGACAAGTGCAGGGGATGCTGGAAAGAAAGAAAGAGAGATGGACCCTGATCTGCAGTTCATGTGAAGTGAAGTCCTCAGGCTCTCCTTTATCTTAGAGTGTCCCTTTCCAAGGCGCCCTGTTTTCCAGTAGCTTTCTTCTTCATTACTCATCCTTTCCCTCTCAATTATTCTTTTCTTTCCTCAGTTTACTGCATAGTAGCCCCTCTTTTACAAGGAGGAGGGAATAGAAGCTCTGCCCGCTGAGTATCCAAGAACCTGGGTTCCAGGGACTTTTTGAATGGCTACACTGGATGCAAGTGTACAGAATTTGGGAGTAGTAATAACACCCTTTCTGTCTCTATGCTATATACAGTACAAAATATTTGTTTTCTCAAACATCCAGTATAACTTAATGAGAAGATATTAACAACATTTTAAAGGTAATCGTAAAATTGTCAATTCTCTGAGTGTAAGATATACATTTGCACAAATTAAGTGAGAAAGACAAACATCAATTGCCCCCTTATTTTCAAGCATTTATGAAGCTCAGAAATCACATCCAAGACTGTTGGATTGTTATCTTTAAGGAATTCATTCATATTTCCCAGATATTACTATTATTTTCATCTCATCTTAGAAGTCTAAAAATAACAGAATCGAACTGCACATAAAAAGATTCCAAGGACTGATCTGGTTTCCTTTGTTGCATGAAAAATAAAATAAAAACCCACAACAGATGTTAATGTGCATTTGGTAGGAAATTTCTTTTTTGCTAAGGGGTTAATTCAGTGCTAATATGTAAATAGTAAATAAAAAAAAATCAAAATAAAACAAATAAATAAGAAACAAGTTCAGTCAGTATTTATCATTTACTACATCATTTAATTACTATTGTATGATTATCTGTTCTTCTGTCTTTAATTACCACACTATCATATGTATTACTTTGTTGCTATTTTTCTTGCAATTAGTTTTATTTGAAAAAGCTAATTATATGCCACTTATTTCTTTACATTTGGTGTGCAATTATCACTGATCCTCAGTGAACTGAGTGGTTAATGATAATATCAGGAAACATTTGTTTTCTCCATTCCAAGGAAGCAAACACTATTTAGTGATGACTGTCACATTTGTTTTCAGAGTTTCCAAATATAATGATGGGAAAATATTGAGCTCCTTTTTTATTCCAAAGGAAGAGAGCATTTTTTATCATAGTCCTATGTCCAGCACTTAATAACATTTCAACAAAATGTCACACATTTATTTATCATCATCATGGTCTGTCAATCATAGATGTCTTTTTTCTAAGTTCCTTACCATTTAATAAGATAGTTACTACTGGAATGCTATTAAATGCTAATAAGTGTAGAATGCATTTTAAAATGGCTTCATTAGCTACACAATGGCAAATAGTGTAATATCATTTCAAAAACAAAGCACATTTTTTGGTATTTTAGTATGTGTCATAGTCTTATGTAGTCAGCATTAAACATGACTTTTAATCAAGCGTCATAGACACTATTAAATACAGATGAAATAATATTTCTAAAGCATAATTAAATGGCAAAATGTGGGTGATTAGATTTCTCAAAATAGCTAATTCTGTTGATTAATTCAAAGCATATTATTGTATAAAATCTTGCATTATGCCCTACTAGGAAGCTGCAGCTCTAAGATGCTGAGAAACAGAAGCAAGTAAACCATGCATAATTTTTCAGTTTACAACAATTAAACTTTCATTTCTGTTAATCTTACAACCAACTCACTTGAAAATTAAAATTATCAAAAAGGACAAAACAACGAATTCTATTGCTTATCATTATTCTTAAAAATAGTACCAGAATTTTACAGGATTTGAAACAAGAAAATATTTTGCATATTTTTTCCAGTGTAAAAACCATTTGCCTCATTTTTTTCCCATTGCTTTATGAAAACGACTGTAAGTTCAGAAAATTAAAAAAAAAAAGTCATAAATCACAGAATCACGGAATGATTGAGATTGAAATGGACTTCATGATTAGAGTGTGGAGCCATCCTATTCAAGTAGAGCCACCTAAAGCCAGTTGCCCAGCCTCATGTTCAAATGGCATTTGGATATCTCCAAGGTGAGAGACTCCATGACCTCTCTGAACAACCTCTGCCAGTGTTCAGACACAACCACACAAAGAAAAAATGTCTTCTGATGCTCAAAGGGAGCCTTTTGTGTTTCAGTTTGTGCCTCTTGAGCTGTGCCTGTGTGTCACTGAAAAAAGCACATTTTCTTCTTTGCACCCTCCCTTCAGGTGGTTGTATAAATTGAAAAGACCCTTCTGGAGATTTCTCCTCTCCAGTCCCAGCCTTTCCTCATAAGAGGAAATTCCTTCATCTTCTTACCAGCCTTTTTCTGGAGTCTTATGTCCATGTCTTACACTCCCTGCTCCAGTGATACCATGGCAGAGCCAGTCTCCAGCTGCCCACAGCCTTGCTTTGCCTGGGCATGTGTCCCACCAAGCCAGGCACACCTGCAGACCTGTCTTGTTCTGGTTTCATCACGTACCCAGACCCTGTAAGGAGACTGATGCCAGGACTGGACGTGACCTAGTGCTCCCTGGCTGCCCTCCTACCGGCTGGATAATGGAGTATGGGTCCTGCCTGCCAGTCCCTGTCATGATATTCCAAGGGGACATCCTCACCCCATGGAGCAGCCAACCTGTGAGGATTTCTGCAGCTGTGCTTGAGAAGTTAGGTCCTCACAACTGAGGACATCAGTTAAAGTAAAGTTAAAATAAAGCCATCATTTGGTCTCCTTGTGCGTGTACCCTGAGGTATTTTCTGTGTAATTCTTTCACTACAAAATTCAAAGAATGACTTTTTTCCTTAGCATGGGTAGAAGGACTGTAGCTGGTACACTGCAAAATTTTTCTTAGCATTAAATGTAAAAAAGAAGTATTCCATGGTTTTCCTCTAAGGCGATGTCAAGCTGCCTGCTAACAACAGTTTATAAAGTAGCTACTATGTACTTGTCATGTTTTAGAAGTCAGATTTAATCCCAGGAAGTTTTTCACAAATTGTTAAGTATTTTCAGCTGTAATGAATTTCAAAAGAGCAGAATTTTGAACACATGAATTACATTATAATAATACAGACAGACCCTAAAGTTATAAAAAACAATGCTCAGAGTTCATATTCCCTATTTGTAATAGATTAATGCATATACCTTCTCTCAGATGGGTGCTGCTAATACAAACACATTAATATTCTGAAACACTCCATTACCCATAGGGCAAAGAGAACTCTACAAGCAAATGAACACATCTGTGTGTGGAGAAAAGATATATACAGTGTGGTAAATGCAACATGGCATTGCATATATTCAGTGCAATTTATACTTTATATAGGCCAAAATGTACATAAGGGATGATGCATGTGAATGTATAAATTGGATATATACAAGTTATATATATAAAGTTTAGATTATTTCTCTTTGTGAGAAGTTTGATGTGGATGGATCCAGACTATGCTGAGTGTGAATAACCCTCCCTCACAGACCTTTCCCTCTTCCCTCTTCAAATCCACAAGGCTTCTAAAGTCAGGAGCATGTTTGAACAGAAACTTGAAGCAGAAATTGAACAGAAACTTTAAGCACTATCTCTCAGCAATACATCAAAATGGCAGAAATAAAAAAAGGCATATAAACAATATCACCACCACTCACCCTTTAGGGTGCAAAACAGTTTTCTCTTTAGGCTTATTTTCCTAGACTTTCTCACTTGCTCTTAAAAAAAAACCAAATACAGACAAGATGCATTTGGTTTTTTTGTTTTGCAAGAGATTTCATCTGGTGTTTACCTTAACTTTTTGCTCTTCTCATCAGAGTTGCTTTCATGTGCTTTATCAATATCACTATTACATTATAAAGAAAATGAAGAAACTCAAAACCATATTGAATATGTATAATTAAAGGACAATATTGCATAGATTGATTACAGTTTTATGCAATCATTTTTCTGATTATATGAATTGTATTTTACTTTGAATGATAATGCAGGACCTTTAATTCAGTTCCTTCTGTCTTTCAAACAAGTGTATCTTTACCTCAGTAAGACCAATCTAGTGTAATAAGACCAGTCTTTTGTAGTATCGTCTAATGATTCCCAACCTCATCTCTGGCAAAAAGTGATATAACTTTTGGAAATAATTGAGCTGATATTATGGGTAGCTGGTCAAAAACAGTAAGCAGATCCTCCAAGACCTACCCATGCCAGTCCTGTCTACTGCAAAAATTAACTCTGTCTTGGCTGGAACAAGGACGCCTTCATGTGGTGGATTTTGCCAGTGTTGGAATTCACGTCTTAAAAAAGAAATAAAATTAATATCATAATCAAGCATCATGTCCATTTCCCATGAAAAATCTAATTCACACTCAAGAGAATCAAAGAGACAAAGAACTTAATACTATGTGGGAATAGTTTAATAAACCTTTTTTTTTCTTAACAATATTTAGTAGCATTAAAAAATCCAGTTCTAATAGATATTTTCAAATATTTATTGTAATGTCTTTGTCCATATTGATGTGATGCAGAGAAAATTGTCAGAATTGCAAAAAAAAACCCAAAAAACTCCCAAAACCTTGTTTAGGTTTTGTATGAGTTTCAATGAATGTTTCTATAAGTATAAAAGTCAGTGCATAGGCAGAAAAAATAGATGAGCACAAAAAATAAAAAAAGAATAGGAGCTTTGACATTCAGTAGTTAAGTTCAGACTACCTTGTTCTTTATCAGAAGATTTTTTTAAGTCCTCTGACATCCATATTTCAGTGATGATGTGAAATGCGTTATGTTTCCTGGATGGGATGTGTTGAGTCAATGATCAAAATTTGAGAACACTTGATGTGACATGTAACATCTTGAGCTGCAGCCTACTAAATAGACTGGAAGAAAAGCTTTTATGTTTTTCTCACCCTTTATTCCCCCACTAAAGGGTCAGAAAATGCTTCTGAGTCTTAACAATATGACAGTGTTTTTTCAGAATCAATCCCAGCTACTGTGTAACAGCCCCATTTCCTTTGGGGAATCAATATCTTAAGAGTTACTCAGAGCAAAATTTAGGTCTATATTATAGGTCAAGCCACGCTGACAGGTTGACAAGGTAGAAAGTGTCATTTATCCTTTATGGCAGAACCAGAAACAGAGCTCTGTTCTGATCAATCCACTAACAGGATAAGAAAGTGTCTCAAAGTGACATGCTGTGTCCATTGAACTTAAACAGCACCAATCTACTGTTCATTTAAACCTTGCCTTTGGCAATTTTCTGGAAATGTCTGTTGAACACTTTAGATAGTTCTTATACTTCTTTCTGCAAGGGTCTGTCTAGAATTTTGTCCTTGGAAAAAAGTTTATATCACTTAAAATGAAGATCCAAATTTTACATCAAAAGGCTGTCCAATGGAAAAAGCTTTGGTCAAAAAGCAACTGATGCATGTCATGCTGCTATATGAACATAATCTTGAAAAAATATACATTCATTTCAATAACTATTCAGAAGTGTGTGTGTGTCTGTCTGTCTGTATAAATATACCAATATTCAAACGTGAATTTTCCAGGTAAATTCAATATTATTTAATTGGATTTGATAGTACCAAGTAATCTTAACATCTATCATAGGTTACCTTTCTCTTTTTCATTATTTTGTTCCCTTTCCTTTTAATAAATTGATAAAACCTTTGGCAGCATTTGCAACACAATGAAATTAGACTTAATTTTCCTGATTCCACAGGTGATGGCTAGACAAAAGAAACTGCAGTACCCACATTTAAACTTGACATGGTGTTACATGTTCAAAATTATTCCATTATTTTAGGTCATCAACTCCAGTTCTATAAGTTCAATATTTCAAATATTCCCTGATAGCCAAATAGCACATGTATGTCTGCAAGTGCATGTGTGCACACAGGTTTGAGAAGAAAAGAAAGAATGCAAGAGAAAATTATCCTGCTTCTCAGACATTTCTTTGGGTAGTCATTCCTTTTTTATAACCTTAGGATAACTTTTAAATTAAAAAGAAATGGTTGGGATAGGAGGATAGGAGGTTGTGGGTGTGCCTACAAGATCTACAAATAGCAAACAAAACCATCTGGAGGGCACTTGCCAAAAACCGAAAGAAAAACATCAGCCTAAAATGAATGCTGATCGTTAGCTGGACTCAACAGTAACCAGGAAATACCAAAATGACTTTTGAAGCAAAGGAGGAATCAGTTTGGTCAGAAATAGAGAAGAAGCATGAACATTTCTAGCATGGATATGGAGACTTTGGAAAGGAAGGATCTTGGAGCTTCTTTGGTGCTGTCAGTGTTCCCAGGATGTCTGATAACTGCCCAGACTTGCAGTACGACCCCCACAAGGGTCATTGAGAGTAGCCTGGTTCCACTTAGCAGAATGACAGGACCCAAGTGTTTCATTGTGCAAAAGTAATGTTATGGTTTGCATGTTTCATTACTGAAACTAATCTTGAATGCATGGTTCACCAACTATCAGTTAAATAGCCTGTCATTAATAAATTCATGAATCGCTTTCGTCAGAAGTTTGCCTTAAAGAATTTAAACTGAGTATTTTCTCCTTGGAATATGAGAAAATTTCTGACATTTTGCTTATCAAATAATATGAAAATATGGAAATTAATGTAATTTAACATACACTGAGAAATGAGATACAAGAGTAGTTCAACTTAAGTCAAAGCAAAGTATGCAAATTAACACTGATTAGCTGAAGTCCTAAATCTTGATGGCAGGAAGCAGTCATTATAGAAGGAGAGGGATTAAAAAAAAAAATGAAAGACCATTATGAGCTGCTTGAAGCTTACCTGCTAAACAAGATATCTTTTACTTTAGGTCTGGCACATGAAACTCTATGAGCTGCTTGAAGCTTACCTGCTAAACAAGATATCTTTTACTTTAGGTCTGGCACATGAAACTCTAAGTAACACTTGCATGATCAGAGATTTTTTCACAAAACCCACCTGAAAAGTGGAGAAAAAGATGTGGTTTTCCTCAATATTTATTTGATATATATTCTATGTCTCAGCAAAGACACTGTGCTTAGAATGGACTGCCCAGGGAAGTGGTGGAGTCACCATCCCATCACCAACAACTGGATATGGCACGTATTGTTATAGTCTAATTGACAAGGCAGAGGTCAGTGAAAGGCTGGACTCAATGATCTTGAGGGTCTTTTCCAACCTGAATGACTCTGGGAATCTGGGATATCAGGAAGGACATTTAGCATAAAATCCTAGGGCTGAACTTTTTCTAACTTTAATTCTGCTATGGAATAAAAATATTCACAAGACCATTCTACCCAACACTTCTACCCAACACCTTTACATGAGAACACAATTTCAGCAGTACAGTGTCCTCTATAGGGTAGCTTTCTGAATGTCTTCACAGTCATTCTTCTTCCTTCACTTTCCCATAAAGTAATTATTTGATGGGATCTACACTAATGCCACTTTTAGAGTTAATGCTTTAATGTCTTGTTAATGCATGCAAAAAATACAGTAAAAGCATACAAAGGAGAACACAGCATATATAAGACTATTGATTTATTGATTTAACCATCATGTGGATTTATTTGTATTGACTATAAAGACAGCCATAGTGTTCATCTGCCTTTGGTCATACTAATTATTTATGAGTTCTATTTTGAGTGTTTTAACACTGAATTTTTTTCTGTTGTCTCCATCAATCCTTACGTCAAAGGCAAGTGTGGGATCAGTAAAAATATTACTAGTAATAAAAAAATAAAACAAAATGGAAAACTTTCCTAAGCATAAAAAATATCCATTTAGAATCTGGACAGCTGCTTGTGTTTGTGCTTATCTGGACTATTACATTCATTCTGAGACTTACTATAGTTTCATTCATCTTCCTTTGAGGTCTTGAGCAACGGGATAAAAGTGCAGTTGTGCAAAGATTATAATTTTTGATGTGTGGAAACAGAATATTCCCAGGAAAGCACAGAATTATTTCTCTTCTATGTGTATAAGGATAAATACAGATATATGTATCTGGCATGCATTAAACAGGTTGATGATCTGAGCAAGAACTTACTCAGATCTTTAAACTCCTGTTCCTCCTGACTTAAAAGAGTGAAATATTTCTTGATACTTATCTTCTATTTTGCCCATATTTAACTAGAGGCATGTATAGAATTTATTATTCTTCATTGAAAACATGCAGTTTTCTTTATACTTGAAAATATTTATTTTTAAAATTTTATTGCTGAGCTAATTACTAAGAGATCATTAGATTTGGGTGTGTCACTGTACATTTTTCTTGATTTCTCCTTTACATAAACATGTTATCACATGGAAGGATGAACTCAATAAAGATCCAGTGCTAAAATTATTCTTGTTTTTATTTCTTGTATATGTATATCAACTCCCACAAATTTTGTGGATCAGGTTGTGAAGTAAACTTAAAAAGCCTTATTTCACAGAAAATTATTTAATATAATTTTATTGACTGAAATTTTACCCTTCAGATCATACCGAGGAGCAATTTTACCATTAACATTATGTGAAGAAAAAGCTAACTTCTTTAGAAAACTCAGTTATCACCTCATATCTTTGTAAATGGAACTGTTTTGAAGATTAAATAATGAAACTACTGTTTTCTTATTCTTCTCTTTTTCTTTCTTTCTTTTTCTCCCCTGATTTTTATGAATAAAACTGGGAATTTTTTAGGGGAAAACCAATGTAAATTGCATGTCTTTTCTGCTGGAAGTTTATTTCATAGTTTATGATCTAGGACAGTACAGGTGAAGGGGCATACATTGACTATACATTCATATATATATTTTGTATAAATTCAGTGAATCAGCATTTTCAAAACCAACCAATTAATTGATCAAGAGCAAGATTTTAAAATAATAGTTTTTTAATTACTAAAAATTGTTACAAATATTTGTACATTTCAAATTTTGCACTCGTGGAAAAGATTTAAAAAGTGTATGGATTATTCTGTAAAACAGATTGAAACAGCAACTTGGAAAATCTCTTCCAAAAAATGAAGTCTTTCTTTCATAATAGCACAGAGATAAGCATTGTAAGAACACAATAAAGATATTTAAAACTTTAACAAGTAAGGGTCATATATTCAAAACTTGTGTCTTCTAATTCCCAAGTGGAGGGACATTTTAAATTCAGTCCCATCAACAATTACAAATCTGGTGTTAGTACCCATGAGGGAAAAGCTAACATTTCAATACGCTCAATGTAATTAGACAAAATTGCCTTTTACTGCAATTCATAGGGAGAAATTGTTCCCTCAAATACAGACAATAGTTTGCCAGACTGCTTGGTATAACTATCATTTTTAATTTCTGGATATTAAGAGACATATGGACTGTACTGCTGAGAGAAGTCAGATAAACTTATAGAAGGGGTCTGGGGCATATTTAAGGATGTTGAAAGGGCAAGATATTGCAAGTAAATTCCGCAATAAAAATTTATTCAGTTCAACCTTTATTCTTTGTTGTCCCAAAATGCTTATTTTATCTTTATTAGGTAGTTAAATATGTAGAAAAATATAAACTATAAATCACCTTGGGAACCATACACCAAAACTGGAGTCATTAAAAAATAGACAATAATCATTTTTCAGCTGATTTTTATGTGTAAGCCTGACTGCCAATGATGCCTGCAAGTGGCTACCTGAAAACAGAGGCTAGGCAAGAATAAGAGAATAAAAGTAGGTATTTATTTGAAGTGTCTTCATAGGTACACCCTGGGCACTCAAAAGGCTACACCCAAGATGGACCCTGGGCATGGGTTCTTCACACTTTTAAAAGTTTGGTCCATTTGCATATCAGGGTTAATTCTTCAATTATAACTTCAGTTAATGATGTAATTACCCCAAGTTTGCCCCTCCTCTTCAGAGGCTTTTAGTTTACACATTTTGGGGCCTGGGACAATCGAGGTGTCCTTGAAGAACAAACCTATAGAGGGCTTGTTATGTCTAACCAGCATGAGAGAACAGTAGTCAACAGGCCACACGAAAATTCAGTTACACACTAGGCAGTACAGGATTTGAAAAATATTAAATTTAAAACCTAAGACATCAGAGACACTGCATGCAATTCCAAAAATTATGTTTCTCTGATGTGAGGAAGCATGTTTTGTTTTCCATCAAGCAAGGAATTGTGTTCTTGAAAAAAAGATGGATTTCTGAGGAAAGTAGAATTCAATCTTAGTTGCTCACACATACAATGATCAAGTTTATTTTATCAAGTGGTCCAAAGCCAGCACTTCAGGCTTTGACTAGAATGCTTTCTATATCCCAGTGAGCAGGACATGATCCTTTCTCTTCTAAAAAAATATATTGCGGAAACTATTTTGTCCCTGCTCTGTCAGTAGTGTCATGAAGGGTGTGTAAATATACAGTGAAATAGAGTACTAGAATAAAAAAGAACTCATAAGGCCTAATTCAGATTCCCCCTGAATCAGCTGGAAAATATGCTTCTAAAGAAGACTAGAATCATTAGGATTAAATGTTTATATTGGTTATTGCTAAGGGATTTTTTTGCTAAAGATACCCCAAACCCCTACATGACAGACAGGATTTTCAATGCTTTTGAGAAGATGTTTCATCATGGTCATCATTATGTTTACTGTATTAGGAAAAATAAATATGTCCCATTTTAACGCAAAGAAATTCAGTTCCAACCTAGAACCTTCATAGGTAACCTAGAAACCAAAATAAGTATTTTTTAGAAAAGCAGGAAAATATCATAATGTTAAAATTAAAAATCTAGGTTTTATTTAAAATTTTTGAACTGTAAATTAATAGAATAATTATTTTATCAAATTTTCTTAATCTGCATTATAGATTTAGTATAAATGCTAAACTTCAGGGATAAGATGTTTCTTATGTTTGTATACAATTATTTTTAAATGTGTATTACAAATAATGCCAGGAAAAAAACCCCAAAAAACCAACCCAACTATAAAATAAAGAAATAAAAACCACAGACAAAACCCATGTCACCAAGAAGATAAATATATAGTAGCACTGAGAAAAAAGAAGGATTGTGAACTAAGTGAAATTTTGCTGCAGTGTAATACTAAGAAAATATATTTCAGTTAATATGTTACACACCTAAAACTTTAGTTACAACTTTCCCTCAATAACCAAAGAATAATAAAAAGAATAAGTGGAAAATGCTCTAAAGGAGTTGCAAAAGGGAACTTGGCTCAAACTCTTCTAAAATACTCTATCAATCAAGTTAGCTTTATATGAAAAAAATGAGAGTCATTCTAAAAACCCTATAAAATCACTACTCTACACTTTCTATATTTTTCTATACTTCCTGTTAAAGTCTGACACTGAACAGTGAAAAAAAAAAAAAAAAGCCTTACCAAAAAGTACTCTGGTAAAACCATTATCACTTAATGATTGGAAAAAAAAATTGTTAACTGATGCAATTTTTGCAGAATACATGACCATCAAACATCCTATGAATTTTAGCTATGGATTGGGGAAAAAAACTATTCTGTAATACAGCATATAATATTCTAGAAAGCATATGTATGAGCTCATTTTTCCTAAGAGGCTTTAATTTGATGCAACTTCTTATCTGAAGATGCATTGATGCTGCAATTTTTTTATATTTATCAAAAATTTATTTTTTTTCTCTCCAACCATTTTCTCCTGTCACAAATTACTAAGATTTAGGTTCTACAGTGTGGGAATGTTTGTGGTATGTGCCACAAAGTTTTGAAAATAGCCATACCCTTGATGTTTCAGCAGAATATTCTATTTCCTGAATTCTTATTTTAATTTAGACGTCCCTTTTGACTTGTGTTGTTTTCTCATCTTTTATGTGGTGAATAATCACAACCCTTATCAGGAGATATAGCAAAAGCTTTCCTGTCTCCTTCTCCCCTCTTTCTGATAGATTGAATTGAATGGGTTTGTGAATATAGAAGAAAGTGGTCATTATTTCTTATGAGTGAATAAACAAGTAAATACCAAGTGAGTTTTGAAGCACTCTCCATTCCCACTATATTTACATCTAAAACTCAAGCTAGAAATGTGGTATGGCATAAAGAAGTATCATGCAGTCATTATTCCCATTTTATGTCTCAGAGGTATTTATGGGATCTAAAAGAATATATATGCTAGTGGTACAGATAGTTTTAGGGGATATTCCATGAATCTGGGACTTGAACAGACCTTGGCCTGGTCTTTTTCCATTCCTACTAGCACTTTTCCATGCAATTCCTAGGCATGGTTCCATAGTTACTGGGGGTCAGAGACCTTTATCAAAATCTAATATTGATGCATCTACTGACGCTCTGTGTCTCACCGTGTTTACCAGTATGGAAATCAATTATTATGTGACCACAGTCAGAGAACAGGCTCAAGGCGCTTTTAATTTAATGGAGCAGGAATAACTCATGCAACCCTCTTCCTCTCCAGGCTTCTTCAGGCAGAATCTTAACACTCATTTCACTTTAAAAATGATGCTGTAGCACAGAGGAAATAGATGCAATATTTCATAGAATCATATGCAGCCAAAAGTTATCTTTACTTCCACTATTTCTAATACAATTGATAATATAATTTCCTTCCACAACATCAGATGCTTAGTGAGAATTATGTATCAATTCATATTATTTTCTACTGAAATAAGTCAAATATAGTGGGATTTACCTCATCTACCTTTAAATTTTATTAATGCAGACATCTACATCTCAGATTGTCAGACAGAGGTTTTATTCCTTGAATAAAAAGAGTCACTTCTAATGTTTTATCTCATTGTAGTATAGATAACTAAAAGGGTTAGAAGAACTTTGTTTTGGAAGTAATATAAATCCCCTTGAATTATAGAGTGAATCTGGTTGCTGAATCAAGATGAAGATATGTACATAGCAGAAACTGTGAAGGCCTTAGAAACAACTTAATTCCAGACAGAAACATCCTGACAGAATCCTTACCTCAGGTCTCTTATTTGAGTCTTTGCATTTAATTAATCTCATTTTAATTTTGCTTTTTTCAAAATTAAATAGGAAGCCCCAGCATAGCATACTGTCTTTAGCAGAGGCATGTTAGGACTAAATGTAGGAACTTTCCAATTATGTGATCAATTTATAAGAACTTCTTTTGATCCAGAATGCTGAATCAGCAGAAGAATAACTAATGGAAAATAAAGTTAATATTTATATAGTATGTGTCTTGAGTATAAAAGGTTCTTCTATGAATCAACATTTCAATGTACTTAATGTATTTTTTTTCCCAGTAATTTTCTTGCATTGCACATATGTCAATTTGAAAAAGCTTTTTTTTTTCTTTTAATTGATAAGGGTTCTTTTACTCCATTCGTCTTACAGTGTCTTCTCATACTTGGATGACACAAATTTGTAAAAAACTGGAAAGAGAGGACCAGATAGATACTCATGCGCACATGTAGTCACTGCTATGTCTGCCAAAAAAAAATAACGCCCATTATTATTTCTCCATATTCTTACATCATCTTGACCTGATTTGCCTTTCTGCTAGTGCTCATCAGAATCCTCTGCTTTGTGTTAAATAGGATTTCAATTGCAGAGAAAAAGAGTTGGCATTTTAAATGAGAGTCAGGCCCTCTCTATCCATGTCATGGTGACAAATTTTTATTGGAACATTATAGATACACAACCAGTGATTAGCTCCATTGCTATGCACTCCTGTATCTCTGCAACAGAGAGCAATCATCAAATTCACATTATCTGGGAACTTGGGAGTTCGCAGAAGCTGACCATGCCAGCTGGAAGAGGCTTAAAACATGTGTTATGCTATTAAGTGGTATTACAATGTACCAATAATGGATTACAAAAATCTCTTACAGACCTTGTTACTCGAAGTATAGATGTACTGCGCACATTGCACAGCCATGGCAATGCAGTTTGCTGTAAGAAAAATGATAAATTTGTTTAGCATACAATTATGCAGAGGTGAAACTGGATGGAATCAATTTACTCAACAAAAATTAATGCAGAAAAATTATAATAAGGACAGGACTGTTAACATTAAAATTTTAGAATGTGTTTTGGGGGGGATTGTCTCATGTTTTACTTAAAATGTTTTTTCAATTCTGGCATTGATGTGGGTCCCACAAATCACTGTTGCATTGTGGCTGCACTTAACACAATTTATTTAAGGATACCTCAGTGCGTAATGGGCAGTATGAAAGAAGTCATCATCAAAAACCACAATAAAGTCCTCCAATTTAATTTAGGAAACAGGGATTAAAATTACTGAATTTAGAAATTTTGAGGTCTTTCATCCCCCTGTTGTTTTAAACTGGGGGTTTTTGGCATTCTGGTTTCATACCACTATGAATAACTAAATTTCTAAATAGAGAAAAAAATTCTCTTCTCAGGTTAGCATCCATCCAACACTGTTATGCCGGTAGAAATAACAAGACTCTTTGCAGTGTAGTTAAATAAATTATAGTTTATAAGTGTCATATTTATCTGTCCTTCTGCAGCCCTGATACACCTGTCATTTTAGTTTTCAATTTTCACAGGTAGCTAATGGCAATAATGAAATTTTCTTCAGGAAAAGCAAGTATCTGTGCTGTAATTTGTGCCATTCTACATATTCATAAATGAACTAGATGTTAGCAGCAAGTGCAAAAAATATTGCTGACAGTATGGAGTCATTCTAGATAATGAGGACATACAGCCAGACCATGCAGAACTGCAGAAAGACCAAAAATAGAGTTCGTGACATCAAGAAAGTTGCAGCAGCATGGAAAATTAATTTTAATGGAGACAAGTATAAAGTGGTTGGGAAAAAAGAAAACATATAACATATGCACCCGGCACTGGCTATTATCTTCAAGGTAAGACCTTGTAGTAAAGAAAAACTGGCACCAGTTCAGTAGTGGTCAAAAAATAAAGGCACACGTGTAAATTCTTGTTTCAAACACATCTTGAATACGGCCATGAAGAAAGATGTTTGAAGTCACAAAACAGTTCTCACTTGAGGTGCAAGTGCTAAAAGTTCCTTGATTGGAAAAACATAAGTGAGGAGAATAACAAAGAAATCTGCAATTCTAAGTCTGATGAAAAAATACAGATAAGTCAACAGTTCATTCTAATATATTAAATAAGGAACATCAAATTAAACTGATAGCATCTAAGTGGAGAACTGAAAGCTGAATCTTTCCACAAAACAGGACTCAATGCCAAAGAGTCACTGCAAAATACTTAAAGCTTATATCCACTCAAGGTTTAACAACAAGAAATGGAATCCAGATGTGATAACAGGATTCATAAGTAAATCCATTGAAGGCGACAAAGGTGAAAATAACTCTGACCTAGAAGAGTAATTAAGAAAATCATTGTGTTTTTATGGCATGTTATTGGTTCTTTGTGTGGGTCCTTTTACAAAAAGCTAGCACAAATCTGGATTGCAAGTCTAATAAAATATAGGTGCCCTCGTACTTATCTGCATTCAGTTCTTGCATAAATTCATGGAGGAAAAAAATATTCTACCAATATGAAGTCACCACCTCTGAATCACTGAGTGTCTGAAGCATGATTTACAGCACCTTGAGAGAATGCTGTTCAGTACTGTTCCTTATCTTCTCTGCCCTGGTGATCTTTCCAGAACTTTGAGCTGCTCACCCTCCTAGAAGGAATTCTGGCCATTTTGGACCTTTCATCTGAAAGTTCAATACATATTTTGTTAAATGTTTGTAAAAAATGAAAGAGAGCGAGATAATGGAATAAAAAATGGAAGAATAAATCACATGTTATATAGGCACACGAATTCAAGAGTTTAGAAGATTAATCGCTGTTCCTGGAAGAGAGGAAGTTATTGCAGCCAATGAGAAATTTTATGTCCTCTGTGTTTTGAACAGTTTGCATTTTGGATAATCTTATGTAATGAGTAGTTATTGTGATAATCTTGCAATTCCAGACAGTCAATGCAAATCTTCCCCCCAAAAAATTCTATTTAAAAACAGGAAGGATTCTAAAGACTTCTTTATTAGTTTCATTTTGTCTTCCAAAATTGCTGCAGGAGATACAAATTTCAGTTTATTGAAGTCCTGCAATTTTGGGGACTAAAAATGCAGAGAACAGTAATAATTTTAAGATGGGAAAAGTGATGTCATTGGTTACATTCAAAGTATTTATCCTGTGGCAATGATAATTTAAAATTGCACACAGACACACATATTTATAAAATAAAAATGGAAATAAGAAATAAAGGAAGTAAATAGAATCTGTCACTAATGACTACATATTTTTATAGAATCATAGAATAATAAGGTTGAAAAAGACCTTAAAGATCAAGATCCAATCCCCTTGCTATGGGCTGGGAGCCTTCCTGCAGATCAGGTTACTAAGAGGTCCATCCAGCCCTGTCTCGAACATTTCCAGAAGGGGATTCGCAAACTCTCTGGGCAACAGTGCCTCATGACTGTCACAGAGAAATTTTTTTTCCTAATATCTAATTTAAGCCTACCCTGCTTTAGGTTGCAGCTGTTCCTCCTTGTCTTACCACTAACTGCCCTTGTAAAAAGTCCATCTCTCTTACAAGTTCCCTTTAGGTACTGGAAGGCTCCTATAAGATCTCCCCAAACCCTTCTCCTTTCCAGTCTGATTTTTGTTCATGATGACTATCTGAGAAGTTTCTGCTGGCAGATTTTCAGAGATATTTATTCTTTAATGATATCTGACTTCATGCAGTTGAACGTAAAAAAATATTTAGGCAACAATACTATACATGTTCACATTTTAATCAGTAAGACAGGTTCCTTCAGAGAGTGGGTCTGAGGTGAGGCACCTGAAGTAAGTGTCAAAATAATTTTGAATGGTCTCTACTGGCAATGAAGAAAGTTTTGGTGACTACTGTGTGGAAGACATGCTCAGCGTGTAGACAGATAGTGTTAAGTACACTTAAAAATCTTTGGGGAAGGCCAGACAAAAAGTTCTTTCTCCATTAGTGCTACTTTAAAATCAGAATCATATGAATCTTTGTGACATAAACTATTAGCTTTCTATTCAATTATGAATATGCTTCATTTTCCAAACGTCAGCCTGAGAATAGTTCCCTTTATTGTTTAGTCCTGTCTCTTTCTATTGCAGACAATAACCTTATGAAATAACTTTCATAAAACCTTTCTGTTTTTTCTAAAAAGTTTTAGTATTCTCTTAAGCCCACTGTTTACTTTGGGTTACTGCTCCAGAATTTCACTTGTGTCATTGTTATATAATTACTTCTAAGTTGCAGTGTATTTGAGACAATGCATAGTTTGTGCCCACTGTGTTCTAAAATTAAATATTTCTTCTCATTTTCATAATGCTTGTTACCTGGTGCATTTTTAGACAGTTCTAGACATATATTTGCTGTCTAGAAATGCACCAGGTAACAAGCATTAAGAAAATGAGAAGAAACTCTGACTCTGTCTGTATTGTTAAATGCATCCATTCCAGGGCATCAGCTTGTTACTTGTGGCCAGAAAGAATACAAACAGTTATGTCCACAAACTTTAGAGCAAGAGTACTGTAGAGCATTAGGTTTGGTGTTCTGCTGTTGTGACTGTAGAAAACTATGTAGTTTTGCTACATAGTCTGTTTCAGTGTTTTTTATTTAAAATTCATTCAGAGAGTTTGAGACCATAGTACAACCTTAATAAAAAAGGCTACACTATAAAAATTTGATGTATAAAACTGAGTGTAAATATTGCTAGTGTTGTGGTGCAAAGCCTTCTAATAGATTTTTTGACAAAAAGTGAGAAAGGTCAAATGGTACCTGATTCTGTGTTGACCATACTGACGTTTAAAAGTAGTTACAGGAATGAACTATCTCCAGAAAAATGGCGTTTGTTGGAAAAAATTAATTGGAGAATTCAAATTAGAGTCAAGGAGCTAAGCTGGTCCAGGATCAGCTGCTGGAGTTTTCCCCTAGTGAGTTTTACTTGAGAGAATCAAAGAGTATTCTGAGTTGGAAGGGTCATCAGGATCATCAAAGTCCAACTCCTGGCCCTGGACAGCCATGTGCCTGAAACCATTGTCCAAATGCATCTTGAAACCTCCCTGACACAACTTCAGGCCATTCCCTCAGGTCCTATCGCTGGTCATGAGAGTGAAGAGATCAGTGTTTGCCCCCCACCCCCTTCTCCTCGTGAGGAGGCCATAGACTGCAATGAGTTTTCTTAGTTTTCTCCCCTCTTCTCCAAATTGAAGAAGCCAACTAACTTCAGCTGCTCTTCATATGGCTTCCCCTCAAGGTTCTTCGTCATCTGAGTTGCCCTCATTTGGATACTCTCCAAAAGCTTTATAATTTTTTTATATTGTGGCATCCAAAACCACACATAGGGCTCAAAGTGAGGCTACCCCAGTGCAGAGGAGAGCAGGACAATCCCCTCCCTTGCCCAGCTGGTGATGCTGTGCCTGATGCACCCTAGGACAGTTGTCCCTTCTGGCTGCCAGGGTACTGCTGACCCATATTCAATTTGCCATCAACCAGAACCCCCAGGTCCCTTTCCTCAGTGCTGCTCTCCAGCATGTCATTGCCCAGTTTGTACATATGTAATGGTTTGAAAACAAACCAGAGGGAGATCCCAAGTCAGGGTTAAAATTTAATAGGAAAAAAATTAAAAATAAGTGAAATAATACAAGGGAAAGAGGAAAGGAAAAACACAGACAAAGTCAGATACAACCTGACACCCTATTAGGGTGGTGGTAGTAGTCCAGATGAGGTAGTTCAGTCAGAGTGGTGATCCTGTGGAAAGTCTAGTCTCCAGCTGAAGGTCCAGTGGTAGC
>VWZQ01004330.1:656849-683989 GCA_013397015.1 Myiagra hebetior | reverse complement strand
TCTGCAGGGCCTCCCTGCCCTCAAGGGAGTCAACAGCTCCTCCCAGTATTTATTGTCTGCAAACTTTCTCAGTATCCCTTCCAGTCCTGTGTCCAAGACGTTTATGGAGACGTTGAAGAGCACAGGGCTGAGGATGGAGCCCCGAGGAACTCTACTAGTGACAGTCTGATGTCACCCCATTCACTGTAACCCTTGGTACCCAACCCAAGAGCCAGTTGCTCACCCGGCATATGATGTGTTTATTTGGCTGCTTGCTGGACATTTTGTCCAGAAGGATCCTGTGAATGATAGCATTGAAAGATTTACTGAAATTTGAAAAGATTATGTCAACTGATTTCCCTTGATCAGCTAGGTGGGTTCCCTTGTCATAAAAGGAAATCAGGTTCAAGAAAGACTTCTGGATGAAACCATGCTGGCTGTGATCTGTGATTACAGTGTCCTCCAGGTGTTTTTCAATGTCTCCCAGAATAATTTTCTCCATAATTTTACCATCACTGAAGTGAGACTGGCAGGCCTGTATCCAGTACTATCCTTCTTGCCTCTTTTGACAATTGGGGCAACAAATACTTACCTTCCAGTCAACTGGGATCTCTCCAGATTTCCAAGACCATTCAAAAATCACTGCCTCATTAGGACAGTAGCCAGCTCTATGTATTTTCTGGTGAATCCTGTCAGAACTCTGGATCCATCTGGAGCAGCAGATCCACACAAGCTCAAGGTCAACTGGGAGTTTATCATTCTCACCAGCCATGGTCCTCCAGCTCAGGGCAGTGAGACCCCCTTAGTCTGTCATGTGTGGTGAAAATGAAGAATGTACTAAAAATCTCCACCTTGTCCCTGCCCTGTTTCTGAGGTGACCATTCTCATTCTTTAACAGGCCAATGTAATTTTGGCTAGGTTGCTAAGCCACTATGCGTAATTTTTGAAAAATCATGGCAGCCAGAAAAGAAGTCTGATTGAATCTTCATTTGCTAAGTACATTGTGATAAGCTAGTTTCTCTTTTAAATTAAAATTTTTATTTATTTATTTAATTGTTTGATTCTACATAGTAGCCCATGGTTCTTTCTTACTTTGGGTAATTATATCTGTACACTTATTGTAATTAAGGTCTCACTGATGTCTTGCACAAAGGTTCTACTATTTCTACTTAGCTGGAAGTATTTTGGTTACTGATTTGGGGGACCACAGTTGTTGTTTTTACAGCTTTATTCCATTATTGATTTACTATCATCCTTATAAACAGGTATATACCTGGGCTTTTTAAAATTAATTTCTTGTTTCCAGCTGAGAAAATTCCAGCTTGTTTGCAGGCCCAAAACTGTCCTACAGATTCTTGTTCCGAGTGTCTAAATGAATGGATTTTCACTTTGTTCTCATAAATTTACCCACGCCCTATTACTTCACTCTCTAAGGCTATTCATTTATGTATGTGTCATATTTCATTGCTCCCCTCTATTCAAAATGACTGCCAACTTTGTGATATCATCTAATTTCATTACCTCACTCTAACCTTTGGGCCAAGGTCAGAATCCAAGATTGAGATGCAGTGACTGTTCCCAATCCTCTATAAGCTCCAAATATGTCTTCTCCATAGTCTAATATTTTCTCTTTAATACAACAAAATACAACAAAACCTCTATTGTCATGTGATGCTGTATGCTCTATGTAAGCTCACATTATGTGTATTTGATTCATCAAGGCTTTAATAATTCTTCCTTATATATTTGTTCTAAAAACTTATATGATTTAAGGACCAGCAAATTCAGGGGTATATATGTATATATTTCAATTTTTGTTCTCTTTATACATATCAATATTTATCAAATCACTTTTCAGATTTATTCATAGAGTATGATGCATTAGTTCTCCAGAGTTCTCTAAGGGAGATTATTGTGCTATTCTGTCATACATGCTTTTTTTTTTTTTAGATTCATTGTTTTCAATTTGTGTATCATTGTTGTATATCACCACTCCAGGTTGCAGTTCTGTCTGGTTTCCTTGCAAAATATGACAAAAATATTAAAAAATCTTTATATACATAATTTTGAGCAGGCCTATCTCACTTTTAGTCAGTTTTACTCACAAAATACAGTACTTGTTCTTCTGTGCCTGTTTTTCAAAAAAACTTCAACAGATTATTCTGTAAATGTATACCTTGTGCATCACTGTTTAGCCTTTAGCAAACTTTTATGACCAACTTAGAAACTCCAGTTATTTATAATGGAAATCAAATGGTATGATTGCACCATTTTAATTTAAGCCTGTTTTCTCACAATGCTGTAACTATTTGTCCCTAAGGGGAAGGGGTTACGGTTCTCAAACACCTCCTTCACACAGAGTAACTGAATGGTGACGCTTTCTCCACCTGAAGTTGGAATTCTGTTACATTTTAACTTCTAGTATCTGGAAGAAATTGTCTTTTGATCTAGTCCCAGGTTGCTTACTCAGATGCAAAACCAAAGGCCCTTGGGTCTCAATATAAATGCTGAAAACCCAATAACTTAGCAAGAATTATGAGGAGATATTGAGTGAAGTATCTGTTTTTAAACTCACCATGCAAATAACTCAAATTTCTTCCAAATCCTAATTTCAAAATCCTGGATAAGATTTTTGCCTTTATATTTTGGGCAGCTTCTAATGAAGAATACAACACTGAAATTTCAGGATGCTAAATTTTCAGTACTGTGTGCTGATCAGATAAAATCATGGTACTAGAATCACAACTTTTTTGCCTATCACTCCCTAATAAGGATGTTCGTGTTTGACATAAGACATTCTCTTTTCCATGTTCTGTATAGGAAGATAAAGCTCTTTATTTTCCATTTTAATTATATACTAGAATTTTTCTTTTCATTCCTTAAAAAAAAAAAAAGTGCTGCACTCTATTATATAAGACCTAATAATAATACATGCATACTATTGTAAAAATGACTGTGATAATGCTGATGGTGAATGTCATGAGAAAATATTAAAACTAGTAAAATATACTAAACTGAACTAAGCAAAATGTTCATAAGCATAGCAAATTCAGTGATTAATAGTCAGCAGGATTCTAGCTTTCTATGTCACCACTTGGATTTTATGTGGTGTTACTAAGCAACAAAGGTTACTCTTCAGCAACGCTTAGATGCAGTATTTGCAGCTTTAATCAAATCAGCTGCTAAGTGAACAGTATTTTTGTGTAATATGTTTGCCAGTGATAGATAAGCAGTACGAGCAAATCAAATATATGCTAATTTATCTTATACAGTGTAATTATAACAAGTTTCCTTTTAGTTGGTTAAAGGGCTTTTCTAATGTACATCTCTGTATATATAATATATCTTATTGTGAAGGTTCTTGGTAACAGGAATAATTCCGGCAACATTTTAGTTTTTCTTCCAAGCTCCAAATAGTATTTACTGAAATATACTAAAAATGGCTATAAAAGCTGTTATAGTGACATCAAGATAAGAATAGCCCACATAAAAATATTGGAGTCAGAACTACTTTTTATTGCTTTTGCGTAATAATTATTTTAAAAAACAGAATCCCATAAGACATTGTACATCACTTTTTAATTTTATCTTCTACTTCTCCCTGCAGTACTAACAGAGTATACTAGACAAAGTAACATGACAGGTTGTTGAAAGATCCGTCAGTTCTGCTGCTTTTGATATTCTGGTTGTTTTAAAAGTGAAAAGAGCTACCAAAGAAAGCTTCTTTATTCCAGGCAACATACACTGTAAAACAACAATTTGTATCAGCTACTTGCTAATAGAGCAAAGTTTGCTTCAGATAAAGCATGATTTCTTTTAAGTTGTAAGGTCATAGAGGTGAACATTTTCTATTAATTTGTATGCCACCTTATGGATGGTTTTGCTCTCATATTATAATGATTCTGCAGAGTTAATTGTGGAATTCCCTTTAAAAAAACCCTCCCTATATATAAAATTTTAAAGTATATCTATTTAAATTCTATTCTATTCTATGATAGATTCTATGAAATGCCTAATAGCTGAAAAAGCCTGGACAATAACAAGAAGACATGAGGAATAAAGAAGTTCTGTGTGTGATGCTTATATGTAAAAATGGTAAATTAACTTAGTCTGCTTTTGGAAGTTAAGTTTTTTCATAGATAATATTGGAAGGATAGTAATTGTATTGCTGCTATTGTTGTTATGCTAATTATTTAGAGAATTTCTCATTAAAAAATTCTTTTTAGTCTTTTCCTTCCTTATATAATTTAAATAATCTACATTGTTATAGGGAAAGAGGGAAAAGGAAAGGAATGCAGAAGAATACAGTTCTATTGTATTTGCATAGAGATTCCATTTGAAATACATGTCCGTCCATGATGCTCAAAATCCAAGCCTTTAAAATATTGTCCCAGGAGAATCCTGATGCAGCCCTTCAAGTACTGTAGACAGTAAGATTGTACTTGAACATGTTAGTGAATATAATCTATTTCCTACTTAAAGGTTATGTTGCTGGTTTGTATTTTTATGGCAGTACTTAGGGATGTCATTTGTGTCCTTCTTGCTCCTGAGGCTGTGTGATGCAATTTATTGCAGAAGAGAGAGACTATTGCAGAGATATAGCAAATCAACAAGCTAAAATTAAAAAAAAAAAAAAAAAGTGAGGAGGGAAATACTAAGATCCACAAATATTTAGATTACAAAGGCACTCTAAATTAGGAATCAAGAAACTGTGTAAGTGTCTAAATCTTTAGAGGCAAGGTAGCTTATGTGTAGTTTTGGCAGACTGTGAGCTTGATGGCTTATTTTCTTTCACAGGCCTATCTCACTTTATTTAGAGTCAGAGCCTCTAATCACATTATAAAAACTACAAATAGTTTACTGCAATTTTCTAAGTGCAGTGGAAATAAGGTTGGTGTGGTTTTAATGGAATAAAAAGGTTTTCAAGCTCATATTCTGAAACTCATATTCTGAAATATGGACCCCTTCACATAATTTCTGTATGCACTACCTGTTAATTTAATGTATGCAGGAAATTAGTGACAAAGGATCTAATCTCAATCCCAGTGGATCTGATGAAATTTTTGTTGTTATGAGCATTTTCAGTCTCCAAAAAATATCTTGGGCTTTAAACATTGCATTAACATTACCATTTGGATGCTTACATTTTTTCAGCCCCAGAAATATTTGTCAAGCTGTGGTCAATTAACACAAAGAAATCCTAATAATGTTTTTTTTCCTCCAGCAAGTAATAAATCATATTAAAAAATATTTTGCTAGTATTATATCTCCCTCTACTGGTAAAATATTATTTTCCTTATAATCAATTTTGAAAGCAGACCATAATTATAAAAGAATGCAACATGGTAGCTCCTTTCAAAAATTTGATGACTATTTTAAAGAGAAAAAAAAAAATAATTAGGTCTAAATGTTGTTTCAAAATTGGGTAAAGCAGGAAGTTGAGAAAAGGGTTACTGATTTATTCAAGGGAGATTGATCTACAGGGAAAATAGAATGATGTTTTCAGTGCAGGGGTCAACTGGAATTTTCACAGTAATTTCTCATAAAAACAGAACAGAAAATATGCAAATATGTTAGTACCTTAAAAAGGTTAATAGTCTATTACAATAAAGAAAAATACCAGGAAGCACAGGTTATCCCCTGGTGCCCCCTAACAATGTGAAACAATTAAAGCTTGTGAAATAATATTAGAAGTAATGATTATTAAAAAGAAATTATGGCTGTAAAAATAGATAGCATTCACCCCTCTGTCAAACAATTAGAAAACCTCTAAACCAGTGCAATATGGATAATAAGTATAGTAAATATGTATTCAGTAAAAACACCCTCAACATTCTGAAACAGATTTAAATGAAGCAGATCAAGAATACCTTGTCCATTATTGACTAGTAATATTGGACTCAGGAAGGAGTTTTCATTTTGCCTAGGTTTTTGCTACAGTTCCCCAAATACACACAAGGGAAAGACTGCAGTGCAGGCCTCTTCTGCTTCTCTAGAACAAAGGCAAACCCATTTTCTGTACAAATTTTCCAGCTAAATCACTGGAAACTAAGTACCTGAAATCCTGACTAAGGTTTTCGTAGGATTTGCAGCATAGAGACTGCTACAGGCAACACATTTTGCCCTTGTTTTAAAGCACAGCTAGATGAGTATGTTGGGTCACCATCTAGCTTAAATATAATATCTTCAGGATGACAGAACTCACTCTGAAGCCAGTAAGTTTCATTTCTTGAACACAAATAAATATTTCTTCCTCCCAGGAGAGTGCTGTAAAAAGCAGAAACCACACAGAAGGATGATCCAAGTTGCATTTTAGGTGAATGTGTGATTTTGCGATTTTGAGTAAAGTGTTTTGGTCATCACAGTGCATGAACTAAACATTTTGTGACAGAATGCTCTCATTCTTCAGAATCACCCTCTTTCAGGGTAGTGAAGATGTTATAAAGATGATGGCATTGATGAGGAATACATTTTCACTGTGTGTTTTTCCAGACAAGTTATCAAAAAAAAAAAAAAATCCCACAACAAAACAAAACTTTAATAATTATCCAAAGATAGTGAAATTATTGGAAAAATAATTAAAAATCCTCTGAAAGTCCAAGTAAGCAAGAAAGACTGAGAATAAAAAAAGGGAAGGAAAAGGGGTGGAAGGGAGAGAAAGAGGGATAGAGGCAACTGGGCCAAACAGAAACACAGAATGTTCCATATAAACATCAGGAAACTCCTTTTTTTTTTCAGTGAGCATGACCAAGCACTGGCACAGGTTGTCTAGGAGGTTTTTGACTCACCATCCTTGGAGATCTTCAAAAGCTGTCTGCACAGGGTTCTGAGGAAAAGCGCCTAGGTGACCCTGCTTTGAGCTTGTGATTGATCAAAAAGATTCTGGAGGTCTCTCACAACCTCAGCTATCCTGTGTTTCTGTGAAAAGAAGAAGGAAGGAAGGAAGGAAGGAGGGAATATTGTTTTCACACAAAAAAAAGGAGAAATATAAAAAGCTGTGCTTCCTCACCTTTGTATGAATATAACATGGTATTTAACCATGTGATCAGATGAATGTGCTTTCTATACTATCAGTGTCAAGGTAAATTGATTCATTGCTCATGGTGTGCACTGTCAACGTCTATTGTTGTCTTTTATTTTCTTGCTTGTCACTTAGATTAATAACATTAGTGGGGCTATATGCTAGCAGCTCTCTTTCCCATGTCAGTCACAGAGGAATTTGCTCTGCACAGGTAATTTCTCTTCTGTGGATTTCTTTGTAGTACTTCTTTCATTAGTTTAAATTGGCAGTAAGAGCACATTGTGTCTCCTGACTACTTGCATGGGTTCAGTATTTCTAAAAGCATGATGATACAGTTACTGAATACATATAATTGCTTTCATTTTCACTGTTTTTCTGTTTGTGTGCTTTTTTTCACTCAAACTTGAAAGAATGTAGTTGGCAGCTAATTGAAAACCCCAGAAAAAGAAAGAATACTTTTGTATGTACAACACTGAATGAATCTTTCTTTTACTTCAGTATTAAATTGTAATTAACCAAACATAATTTGAGAAAATAAAACCGACTGCTACCACAAATGAAGCCTACATATTATAATTTATGATATCCTATTAAAAGTAGAGCCAGAAGAGATGACAACTGATTTTGATGCAATGGGAATCAGGTAGGAGACTGATAGTAAAGTAGTGCTCCAGTTATTAATATTTTAATTCATCACCCTGAAATCCAGAACTTGCTAACAAAATGTCAGATGATGTAAATCTTTGAGATATTGTTAAAACAGAAGAGGACTGGAATCCTGTGGGGTATGAACTGTATGAAGAGTGATATAAGGCAAATGGTAAAAACACCATAATAGAAAGAGCAAGATCATGAATTTAGGGACTAAGAAACAGATTTTCTCCTATCAGCTAGGAGCTCCGCAGCTGCAGATATCATTGAAGCAGAAACCTGTATGTGTGAGCTTATTCATAAAGGGGAAGAATAATGTGACCTCAGATAACAAGTTGCTTCCATTTGAGAGAGAAAATTATTAAAGCCTTACTACAAAGGACCACTGAGCATCTCAGTGATACTCTGTGAAGTACTGTTTAATTCTAGTAGTACAAGTTTAAAGAAAATAATAACTAGAAATTATCAGGCAGTGATGCAGAGGAAATTATTTGCAATCTGTTTGTAAAAACAAACATTTTGGGTTCGTTTTTAACCCAGTGCCACTAGTCAGTTAAATTTCCAGTCAGATAAAAGGGTGCAGGCAGAAGTTGATGAATTATCCAGATCAATACCTGGATTTGTGGTTGGTTTCATCACCAGGGCTTACAATTGCTGGACATTTTTTGATGCCTGCAGCCTTGTTGGGAGAGATGGGATCCACATATCTAGAAAAGGCAGGTGTATCTTCACTAGTAAATTGGCCAACATAGTTCTCTCGCCTTTGTAAAAGTTTAAAGAACAATTTACCATGTCCAGCCACCTCAAGTGCATCTATACCAATGCAGTTATTCTGGACTACAAATAAGAGGAAGTGGAACTCTATGCCCTGTCTGAGTGTTATGATGTTGTAGGAATCAGAGAACTCTGTTGGGAAAACTCACATTAGTGGAATACCACAACAGATAGCTGCAAAGTGTTTCAGAAGGATAGGAAAGACAGAGGAGAAGGTGGAATTGCACTTTATGTAAAAGAGAAAATTGAGTGTATGAATTGAGCTATGGAGACCATAGAAGTTCTATTGAATTCCTGTCGTGATCAATAGAACTTGGTCCTCATTGATGGAGAACTTTTATTACTTTTACTTGTTGGGAGAAAAACATGGTGTTGTACAAAGGTTTCTGCAAGTCACTGAGGACTGCTTCCTGCTGCAGATGAAGGACATGCCAGCTAGGAAGAGCACATTACTAGGTTTACTATTCACAAATTGAGACAACTTACTTGACCCCATAATTAACATTGATAGTCATGGATACACCTATCATAACATTGTGGAGTTTAAGATCCTGCTGAACACGCTTGACATCAGGAGTAGGACAAAGGCCTTGAATATTGGAGGAGCTAAATTCAATATGTTTAGAGCCCAGCCACAAGGAATACCTTCAATGTAGGGCAAATGAGTTTGTGAGTGCTGGGAGTTTGTAAAAAACAACCTTCTGAATGGCTGAAGAGGGACAAGAACTATCAATCCCCCAAAAAGTGAAAAAAAGGAAGCAGAACAAAATACTAGCCGGGCTTAACTATGAGCTTCTGTATGTGCTTAAAAGCAAAAAAGAAGCATGCTAGCTATGGAAAGGAAGCTAAATAGGCAATAAGGACTAAAAAGAGCCTTGATAGAAGATGTAGAGGTGCAGTTAGGAAGGCTAAGGTTCAGCTAGAACTGAAATTGGACAAGAGAGATGTCAAGAATAAAGGGTTCCTCAGACACATGAGCAATTAGCAGAAGCACTGGGAAGATGTAGGGCCCACTGTTACACAGGGCACAGACACTGTTCATTAATGCTGATGGATCAGAAGTTCTCTATACCTTTTTTGCCTCTGTCTTTACCATCACAGAGTCAAGTAGCTATGACATGTGTTGACCCACCAGTAGTGGAGGAAAGGCTGATCTTCAGCCTCTTGCAAGGTCTCAGCCTACATAAATCTATGGTCCTGCATGTAATACACTCCAAGGCATTAAGAGAAATATCTGAGGATGTTGCAAAGCCACTGTCTATGATATTTGAAAAGCGGTAGAGAACAGGGTATATCCCTTATGACTGGAAGAGGTAAAATGCCACACTCAGATTCAAGCACAGGCCAAATGAGGACCCAGGAAACTACTGGACCACTAGTCTTATTCCAGTCCCTGGTGAAGTAATGGGATGAGTCCTCCTAGAAATTAGTACAAACCAAACAAAGCAGGTGGCTGGGAAAAGTCAGCATAGATTTATAAAAGGATAAATCATGACAGAGTAATTGGATCCCTGTCTAAAACAAAATGACATTTTCTATCTAGATAGAGATGGTTTACCTGTTCTTCAGGAAAGCATTTGACACTATTACTCACAGTCTTCTCCTGAACGAAATGGCAAGATGCAGGTTGGATGTGTGGTCTGCCAGATGGGTGGGAAATTAGCTAACAAGCAACACTCAGAAGGTGGTTTTTACTCAGACTGGCAGCCTGTCACAAATGCAGTCCCACAGAAATTGATACTGGGCCTCATGGTGTTCAAAATGGTTGGGATGATAGAACTGAAAGCACCCTCAACAGCTTTGCTGGCAACACTAAACTGATGTGGTGGTGTGGACAAGTTTGAAGGGAGAGTCATGGTTGCAGAGACCTGGACAGGCTGGAAGAGTGGACTAGCAAGAGTTGTGTGAAGTTTAATGAAGACAAATCTCTGCACTAGAAGGCTAGGTTCCACGTAGCTGAGAAGCAGTTACATGAAAAGAACCTGGGGCCCATAGAGGACAACAAACTTCATCCAATTGCACAGGATACTGGATATTCTCATCTAACCTCCCTTTCCCATGGAAGTTTGGATTAGGTGTTTTTGTGAGGTCCCTTCCAACCTGTTCTGTGATTCTTTATCTGTAAGGTAGGTCCACAGTAACACAGATGAGAAATAACTTCTGAGAGATTTAGAATTTCTTGGGATTTAGGTAACAAATTGATCTAAATTATTCCCCTGGAAAACTCCAGAAGAGACTGCATAAAAACAACTACTTTTCAAATTAATATAGATCAGTGAAATAAATATGAGGCATTGCACATGTGCATTTGCCGTGTGGAATTAATTTTTCAGAAATGTTTACATTATGGGTACATTAATCTGATTTAATTTCTCTAGGATGTTTTTGTAGTCAATGAGAAACAGGAAAAAAAACAAAGAACAAATGAAAAACATTACAAGGGTAGAATTCATCTGCAAATTATACATTTCTATTTTAAGACAAGATTCTAGAAGTGACTATTTCTCTTCCATGACAATGAAGATCACTTACAGCAACAAGCTTAGGTAACACATCTACACTGTAGAAAATCAGTTTTGGTAAATTGAATCATCATTATGTCTTTGCTTAGTTGTGCCCCATACATATCTTTCTCAAGAAGACTCAATGCAGTGAGAGAAATAGTGGCCTTTCAGATTTCGATTTGACATAAACAGAGTAACTAATGTGTAGGTTTTTTCTCTGATCTCAGTCCGTTCCAAAAGATTTATCATCATGCTGGTTGATTTGGAAAGCTGTATACAAATATTTGAATTTCATCTGGCCATATCTTGGGTTTTCTTAAGTAGGATTTCCAAGAAAATATTTCATTTAATGGCATATCCATCCCAAAGAAGTGTTGTCCTTGCACCGTCCTACCAGGCCATCCCAGGTAAGTGTTTAGCTGACAACAGAAGGCTCTAGAGTATCTGAAAGATAGAACAATATTTCTGCAGAATCTGCATATCCTAATTTTAGAGATAGTAGTGCAGGCAGAGAGGAAAGGAAAGGTATTTTAAGTGGCTAGAAGGAATCAAGAAAGACCTTGTGAAAGTGACAGAAGAATTGGGAATGGTTGAGTCCAAAGGGTATTGATAGAATATTTGAAAAACACCTCTGCAGTCTGGCAACTGGCTACATGCATGTAAAATAACTTAAAATAAGCTAATAAGACTGGTGTGATTCTGTAGTGAGAATCAGTAAAAATAAAATAAGAGGAAAAAGATCTAGTTACATTATCTGCCAAATTCTGTTGCCTACTCAAGGCTCAAATACCTTGCAAGTTAGGCATTACCTTGTTTACACTGAAGTCAGTGATCAAAGTGCCACACAAAAAAGTGGGACTTATGCCATTGATGATAACTTCCTCAATTTGAAGGGAAAAAGCCACTACATCACCTTTAAGCTATAAATTTGGTATAGACTAAACTGAACTTCATGAAAATACATTGCAAATGAAATTTGGCTACATAGTCAGTGTAGTCCTCTTTCAGTGAAAACGGTTATCAAAAACATTAACAATAATGAAGATCTGGCTAACTGTGTTAAAACTAGAATGTAGCTTTTAATATAATATCTCATTCTACACAGAGGAAAATATGTAAAATTTTGGTGGTTTTCAGCAGGAGTTGCATGGTAAAAATAAAATTTGATATATGAAGCTATTACTATCTGAGATTGATAGATGTTTTTTTCTACTTATGAAAGGAATATGTAAGCTGATATAGTCTTAAATAATAATAAGTATAGTGAATAAATATCTTCATTTGTCAGTTTCTAGATATTTCTTTTCTGCCACGGATATAAATTCTTTCATATTTCAAAGCAATAATTTGATTTAAATTAAAGGAGAAAGAAAACAGCAAAACAAAAGTATGGACATCCATATTTTCTAGCAATACACACTTGTGTGTTTGTACATGCTTACACATATTTATACATAAATATTTGCATACATTATATGCATATATAAACATTTACAGTTAGACAAAAATCTTTATTAGCATGCTGCTGATTCTCAGACTTTTTCATTATTTCAAGAAGCATTCTATCAGAAGCCTAGAAATCTACATACATTAATGCTTTATAACTGAATAGTGTTTAATGGAGGTCATTCCATGTGAAGAATGTTTATTTCTTAACTTTCATTTGCTCAGAAAGGAGCACAATGAACCACTGTTGACATAGCTGGATTCAAGATCAGAGTTGTTGTCAAGCACTGCTTTTCATTGCAACTCATCTATCTAAAACATTTCTTTTCTGAAAAAAGAACTATAATATTAACCCTTTTAAGGTTGCTAACTGCTTTCTCACAGCTATGCTGCAACTAATTAAAATGAATCACTGTTCAAGGCAATATTTCAATTAAATATTTTGGGTTCTGATAGGTATATTTTTTGGGAGTGTGTTCATTCATGTTGAAATGTGTGTGAAAAGACATGTAAAACTAGACTGACACTAGCATTGCACCATTACTTCAAATCAGGCCTAGATATAAGCAGAATATATACAGAAGTAAATTTGCTTAATGCTGTGTTCAGCATTATATTGGTTTCTGTCAAATCACAGAAATTATAGAAAACTGAACAACTAGGAGGCCTGTCAAAATAATGTATAACTAAACTATTCCAGTTAGTAACAGCTAATCTATTACAGTTCTGCAAATACTTCTGTGACTCTAAATTAACGTAATTTATCTAGCTTTTTGCAATATACTTACAAAGGGCTATTAAATAGACTATGATGAAAAGAGCATAAAAGATATAAACCAAGGATTATGAATGGGTGTAAATGAATGTGAAAGGATATAAATGAAAAAAATCGACCAAATCATTAAGCAAATAAAGCCCAACTGAAAGCCAAGAAAAAAAAAACAAAAACCAAAACAATACAAACAAACAAACAAACAAACAAAAAAAACCCCAAAAACCAAAAAAACCCCAAACCCAACCAAGCAAACAAACAAAAAAAAACCAAAACAAAAAATCCAAAAAAAACCCCAAAGAAAACCAAAAAAGAACCTAAACAAATCCCCTAAAACTATCACTTCATTTCCTTGCAGTAGGAACCTGCAACAAGGTTCCATAATTGCACTGATTCTTTGTCTAAATTTTAAAGACATCTAGTGAAAAAGTTGGACAGACAAGAGTCATAAGCGGAAGGTGACAAAAATACATATTTTTTGAAATCCAGGAGTTAAGATGTGCTAGAGGGGTATTTTGAGCAAAATTAAAAATAGGGTTTGATCGGTCATCCTCATTCAGAAATAATCTGTTCTCACTTGAATAATTGCAACAGATTTATAGGACTTCAAAAGAGAAGTTGATTATTGTAATTTATTTTGATGAACTTGAAGATTTGCAATTGCTTTCAAAAATTATGATTTTATACCAATGATAGTGGTGCATGTTTGAACTAGCTGTTTTCAGAATTACAGTTACTTAGAATAAAACTTTCCCAGCTCAAGCAGAATGAGAACTATACTGAAAAATATGGTTATAATAAAAGTTAATAAACATGTATAATCAAATTTTTATACAATACATTAACATCAATAAAACAGAAAGACAGTATAAGGTGGACTGTTTTCCTGGACCCATTATTGTGATCATTTCCTTTTCAGTGTAACAAATTTGAAAAGCAGTTCAAGACAGACTCGTTAACTAATATCACTCTTGCACTGACTGCCAAACCCAGTAATGAAACACTCAGAAAACCACCACAGATTCCTTAATTGCTCCAAAAATGAGCATCAAAGGTTACGGAACTAATCCTAAAACATTCAATATGAAACTAAAAAAGTACTCAACTTGATATTCTTATTTCACACTCACCAGAAATATGCAATAACATTTTAATTTTTTATTACTATACTATGTTATCACATTGCAATTCTAAGATATTATATTACTACACAGCAACTATAATTCAATGCTGCAACACTGTTATAATAAAAAAGCTCATACACTTGTCACTTAAGACTAAAAAACAAAGTACGTATGCATTTAGAAAACTAAGCAAGCTCCTCACCATAAAATAAACTTTAATTCTTTATTACACACCTTAAGTCTAGGTGCAGAGTATAGGCAAAGTTGGGCCCTTCAGAATGGCATCACACCAAGGCTAAAAAAAGATCTAGCAAAAGTAAATCAGCAAGAAAATTTTGAGATTAGGAGAAAATATTTATCTCAGGCTTACTTAAATTTGCAATAAACAATCTTGAACATTCTATGATGAAGTAATTTGTGTAGAACATTTTCACCCCATCAATATGTGTTCAGCCTAGCTGATCAAGTTGCTCAAGGGGCTGGATGAGACTTTAAATCATCATTGGGCTTAACAATCTGTTGATAATTGAATTTCTCAATGCTTCCAAATGAAATGTTACTGTACACATATGTACATAAAAAAATTAAGACAGTTTAAAATAACAATTAATTGTCTCGGAATTTAGGTGGCGATTTATTTATATAAAAAATGCATATTTATGTATGAAAAGAAATACTAGCAACATTAATTCACTGTTTCATTCCTTCTTACTTTGATCAGGAGGAATGATGCAATCAATTGATGCTATGCAGTGAGGATAATGTTAGACACAATATATAAGAAAGAAAGGCAAGTAATAAATTTTTTAAATTTGAGTTTATGTAAAAATATATTGCCATGAATGCTAAACTTTGTGTAATTCCACTGTTATTAATTGGTACTTGAAAAGGTACTTTAAGTAGTGGTGTGGGTGTTTTGATGATTGCACTGAAATACATTCCTCAAGCTATAGGAAAGATGATCTTTTTTGTTAAAAATTAAATCAATGTCATAAAACTCTTATGGTGTCAAGGAATATGTTGACTTTTAATAAGCAATCACCAAAGGCCTTGCATTGGTTTTGATTCCCTCTTAAATTATTAAATCTGCATAAGTAGTTGCTAATTAAAGATGTCTGGTTATTTTCTGAGGTTAGTGGGAGTCAGTCTAGATTCAGATCTCACGGAACAACATAGTTCTTAAATTTAGCTCAGCTAGAGAAGGACTGTTCAGTGCTAGGGATAGCAACTGTTCACTGACTTTACTTCCAGATAATGCATTTAACATAAATAAAATGTCTGTATAGCAGTTTAACCACAAACATTCACCAGACACTAGAAAAATGTGCCCAAGAGTTATTTATTATAATTTAGGGGGCTTCCAATATTTTAAGGAAGAAAAAGGTGAAAATGAAGGTAAAGTTTGCTCAATCTTGCTCAGAATATTCTGTACCTCATTCTGAATTATTACAGAGATTTTTATTCATTATAATTGCAGAATGCCTCAAGATTAAATTCTGAATTTCTTCCAATGACATGCGCATTTGATAGCATTAGAAGTATTACATTTAATGGTCTTGGGAAGCTTAAATATTATTAAACTTTTATTAACAAAGGATTTTCTCAGTGTAGTTGAATAACTGAAAACACTTGAAGCTTTGATGAATTAACAGAGATTAAAACCATGCAATAAATTGAAAAAGGAATCTTAGATTTCATTTTAAAATATTTTAACTTGAAATAAAGTAAAACCAGTATTGAAGGTTCACATTTACTTGTCCAACAGTATATTCTTCCCATCTTCAGCTCAGATTTTTCTGCACAGATGTTTATAGAAGATATTAGGCTTAGCCCAGAGAGTTTTTATTCTTTATGTTTTGTTTCCAGTCTCCATGAACCAGCACTTTTTCAATAAGGAACAGACCTCTAAATCACACAAATTAATGTGCAATTAGTATCCTAATATCACTAAGTTTTTCAAATATTTTCCTACCTGTTATGATAAAAATATAAAAGTGGATTCTCTCAGAAAGTTAGAAAATATCTATTTTTAAGACATTCTTTTTCTTGAGAAAGTATCGTGGTTTGACCCCAGTCTGCAACTAAGCACCACACAGTTACTTGCTCACACCCCTCTGGTGAGATGGGAGAAAGAATGGGAAGGTCAGAAGTTAGGAAAATCATGAATTAAGATAAAGAAAGTGTAATATGTAAATCAATAACCTTATGTGGAAGCAAAGTGGAACATGGAGTTCATTCAGCATTTCCCATGGGCAGGGAGGTGTTCAGCCATTTCCAGAATAGCCAGGCTACACCACGTGTAACAGCGACTCGGGTGGAAAAACGCCATCACTCCAAATGTCCCCCCTTCCTTCTTCTTTCCCCAGCTTTATATGCTGAGCATGATACAAGAGGTTATGGTATATTTCTTTGGTCATTTAGGGTTAGCTGTCCTCTCTGTGTCCCTTCCCAAATTCTTCTGGGCCCCCAGACTATTCTCTAGTGGAGTTTACATGTATCATTCAATCGTAAAAATGTTGCTGCTTGAGAAAAGGCTAAATTATTTGCTGTTGTGTTTATGTCTAATTCAATATCCTTTTAAAAAAAGACTACATCTTCCTAATCATCTATCTGCTATTCAGTGCAATGTGGTGCTTACCAATAACATATGTGAAAGATAATTTCAGACTCTAGAAATAAGTATGTTTCTTTTCAGCTGGTACATGCATAAGAATACAAGTGTACACAATTAACAAAGAAACACTCTATACAGTCTGCAAATCACGGACAATTCCAGTTTTCTTCATTTTTGTTTTACCAGATCCACCAAGAGGATCCACGCTAACAATTTGTAGCATGTGTGAGTACCACAGTTTAGAAAGTGTAAAAAATAGTTTTCTGTGATGAGATTCCTCCAAAGTAAGGAAAGGAAGAAATACTTAATTTGAAAAATATATATTTAATTTTTTCCACTCTAAAGTTTTTCCACACTTGGTTTGTGGCAATTTTTATGATGAGCATTGGAAGATTTGAAATAGGTTTTTGCTCTACTCTGCAAAAAACCCCCACTGAAACCTTTGAAAAATAGACTTGTACTGAAGTAATTTATTCTCAGTTGAAATGGGCAGGTTTCAGATTCTTTCCTTTTTTCTACTTTACTTTATAATTCACTCATCAGAGTGTCCGTGCTGAATCTCAGAAAACTTCATACTGAAAATAACTTCAAAATCAACACGTACGTTCTCATTCTCGCTTTGCCAGAACAGAAATTTTTCAGCAGGAAGAAGTTTAGAAAGAAATGGTTTGATCCACTCTGGTTCCTCCATATCACAGTAATTAACTTCAAATGATATGGCTATAAAACATTTATAGACTTTAAACTTGTGACTATTGGCCCATCATGAAAAAAGTAATTGTTACCATAAGTCACAAAGCTGACTAAGGATGCATTGACCTGCCATAGAACGTTTTTCAGGGCTTAATAAATGGACATCTGAGATGCATGAAACACTCCAAAAACAGAATATCAGCCTGAGAATGCCTGGTTTCTTTCCAGGGAATTCTGAGAGTAATGTCCCTGTTTTTATAAGGACAAATTACAGATGTAGTTTTTGAAATTGCCTCGGAACTGTGTTACCACCAGGAGTCACAAATAGAACACTGAAGTTCCACTTTTGTCAGAGATGTAGAATTTTTTGGTTAACTGGGAATAAAAAAAAAAAAAAAAAGAAGAAAAGGTGTTAGACATACAGACATAATCAAATAGATATTGATCAAAAGTTGTTGAAAAAATTTAAATATATGCACTAGTATGTACATATGTATATAATTATTTCTTGAGTGAACTACTAATAGACATTAGGACATTACTGTATTTGTGACTATTCAGTCAGTCTAAATTAGCAAGATGCATGACTATGTTGAGGTAGTAAAACATTAAACTGTGCTATCAAGAGGCCACAACTTAAAGGCTGCTGAATAAATCTAAAAAAATAAACCAATCCAAACCTGAACTAAAACCAATAAAAAAACACAAAACCACAGCCAACCTGAAAACAGTGTCACCTCCTCTTGGGAAACTTTTCAATTTTAGTAGCAAGGATTGCATCCTTCTTATATCTGAACTCCTGGCAAATTCTAGTCTTGTTGACAGGTATATACTATGAATACATTGTGAGTTTCAGAGGTTCAAAATATCTGCAAAATGAACTATAAGACTTACTGTATATCATATTGGAAACAGACCCCAATACAAATCAGTCTAGTCAATGTTTATGAAACAAAGTGTTTGGTTAATCACCAGCAGATTTATTTGATAAGAAACTTGGAAAACATAGTAAAAATAATATCTTAACTGTCAAACACCAACCAATTTATATCCATAGTTTAATGAATCTTCTTTCAATCATCACACTGCTACAATTCTGATTTGTGTGCACACACACATGCATATATTTGTTCTCTTTTGTATTAATGTGCAGTATTTAGTAATGACACAAACATTGCAATAGGTTTAAAAAAAAAAGAAGACAGGTCAAAATTATGGTTGAAAACAACCAGCTGAATAGAAAAGAAATTAAATTTATTGTATTGCGTAAGTGTTCCTCTGCTTTTCTCTTTCTGCTTTTATCAATTGCCTCTGCAAGCTGTTCCAGCAGTGCAACTGCTGGCAAGTTGTTTGTCATATTACCTAACCTAGAAATTGAGGCACTTTATAATACCAGAAAAACCCCAACAGGAGCCACCTTATAAATATTTTGTAAAGCCCGAACAATTTTTATTACCATAAATGCCACAGTGGAGTCACTAAGAAACCCTGGTGATGAGCACAGGATGAAAGAAAAGCTGTTTTTACAGCTTGCTTGTAGGAATTGGAACACAACTGAATTGTAAGTTCCCTTGGGTTATGAATAAATCTCTTTAGCAATTTTAGTGAAGATCACTGGTATTTCCTTACAACATGTTTTTTAATGAAAAAGAGAGTTTAGGCAATAATAATAATAATAATAATAATAATAATAATAATTCTGATTATAATTTTTAAATCACTTTTTCTGTAAATGAAAGACCAAAATACTCAAAAGCTAACTTCACAAGGAAATATTAGAACCAAGTAAATAATGGACTGAATTGCTTGCAAATGTCTAAAAGTAATATTTAGCTATTTAAGTATTCCCAAAGTTACATTATGAAGTTTCAGATATCACTAAAATTTCAGCATTTGAAAATACTACCTCATTTTTACAACTTTCAAAATATCAGAAGTTTTCCAACTTGAAAAAGGAATTCAGTTTTTAGTTCAGTCTGATAGTGCAATATGTATCTATTAATAAGGTATGTACTGCCTTCAGAAATATGAAGTATGGTCTGATTTACTGAACCTTTGTCTATAATGAAGGTAGTTGAGTAGTATCACTGTAGTTTTCAGTCCACAACATCACTGTAATTAATTTAAAGTTAAATGCTTCTACTGGGTTTCTTTGTCAAACAAGTACTTGCTTTAATATCCTCATTAGTTTACAAATTTCTGTTGAATCAAACATATGTAATATTAGCATTCTACATTCTGAAGACAAAAGCTTGTCTGTTTCCATCAAATATCTCTGTGAGAAGTATACTGCCATTTAATTTTTTTGTTCACAGTTTACATGAAGATCAACTGTACTGTGTTTGAATGACCTGTTTTAGGAGGATGTTTGCCATATCCAATCTGTGACAAACTAAATCTTCTGGAAATGTTTAAAAGGATGATATCTTCTCTTCCTTTGAACAATTGTACCTGTTCAGCAGGAAGAAATTCATGGAATGTCAGGACTGAGATGGAGCAAGCAGGAAACTGGCAGTGTGCACAGACTTTTGGAGGTGCCTGCAGAACGATAGCTCTGCCTTTGGTAAGTTCTGAAGTTAACCCTCAATAGTGACAGTGGGGCTGTGCTGAAGTCCAGATAAATGCTGAACTTGCTGAAAAAGAAACTAGGCTAGACTGAGGACTGTATCAGTTACTGGAAAGGAAAGCCTTTTTTTTTAATATCTTTCAGTGTAAGCTGTATCGCACAGCTCTGAGATTTCCTTACATAAGTGTGTAAGGCATTTCATAATGAAATGCATTACATATATCAATTCTGCTCAGGTTACCCAACCATCATCTTCAAACTTCCACGGAGACATGGGAGGGCAAATGCTTTTAGTTCTCAGAATATCTCTGAGCAGCTTTTAGCTGGTCTTCCTTGAACTGTCCACAGATTTGTGCTTTGCTGTTGAGGGCAGGAAGACTGAGATCTTTATGAGATATGTGGCATCAGGTTGCCACACGCTTTAGTTCACACAGAATCTCTTCCTAACAGTTCCTCTCTGCCTCTCATTCCTCTTCACACTTTTCCCATGCTCCAACATGGATTTTCTCAATATCCTTCAGGAACAGTCTGCTCCAGAATAGCTCCTCCATAGTCCACAGTTCTATTAGAAATCTGCTCCTGTATGGTTTTCTTTCCGTGGTTCAGGGTTCCTGACAGGAATCTGCTCCAGCATGGGCTGGAACACGCGCTGCAGTGTGGATATCAGCTCCATTGTGAGTTCTCCAAAAGCTGCAGGGGAATCACTGTCTGGAGCACTGTCTGGAATTGCCTGGAGCAATTAATTTTTTCTTTTACATGCATTGGTGTCTTACATTTATTGTGATGTTGGTGACTCAGGTATTATGGGATTGTTGGCAAGAAACACACACTGTGTGAGGAAGACACACAGACCCTTCTTCAAAAGCTGAAAGCTTCCAATTAAGTATACAATTTATTTGGGTTAAACTTAATTATGTAAATCAGTTAAATAATGTGGCAAATAGACTGCTGGAATATGGGGAGCAGAAAAGGGTGTCTGNTTTGATAAGAAACTTGGAAAACATAGTAAAAATAATATCTTAACTGTCAAACACCAACCAATTTATATCCATAGTTTAATGAATCTTCTTTCAATCATCACACTGCTACAATTCTGATTTGTGTGCACACACACATGCATATATTTGTTCTCTTTTGTATTAATGTGCAGTATTTAGTAATGACACAAACATTGCAATAGGTTTAAAAAAAAAAGAAGACAGGTCAAAATTATGGTTGAAAACAACCAGCTGAATAGAAAAGAAATTAAATTTATTGTATTGCGTAAGTGTTCCTCTGCTTTTCTCTTTCTGCTTTTATCAATTGCCTCTGCAAGCTGTTCCAGCAGTGCAACTGCTGGCAAGTTGTTTGTCATATTACCTAACCTAGAAATTGAGGCACTTTATAATACCAGAAAAACCCCAACAGGAGCCACCTTATAAATATTTTGTAAAGCCCGAACAATTTTTATTACCATAAATGCCACAGTGGAGTCACTAAGAAACCCTGGTGATGAGCACAGGATGAAAGAAAAGCTGTTTTTACAGCTTGCTTGTAGGAATTGGAACACAACTGAATTGTAAGTTCCCTTGGGTTATGAATAAATCTCTTTAGCAATTTTAGTGAAGATCACTGGTATTTCCTTACAACATGTTTTTTAATGAAAAAGAGAGTTTAGGCAATAATAATAATAATAATAATAATAATAATAATAATTCTGATTATAATTTTTAAATCACTTTTTCTGTAAATGAAAGACCAAAATACTCAAAAGCTAACTTCACAAGGAAATATTAGAACCAAGTAAATAATGGACTGAATTGCTTGCAAATGTCTAAAAGTAATATTTAGCTATTTAAGTATTCCCAAAGTTACATTATGAAGTTTCAGATATCACTAAAATTTCAGCATTTGAAAATACTACCTCATTTTTACAACTTTCAAAATATCAGAAGTTTTCCAACTTGAAAAAGGAATTCAGTTTTTAGTTCAGTCTGATAGTGCAATATGTATCTATTAATAAGGTATGTACTGCCTTCAGAAATATGAAGTATGGTCTGATTTACTGAACCTTTGTCTATAATGAAGGTAGTTGAGTAGTATCACTGTAGTTTTCAGTCCACAACATCACTGTAATTAATTTAAAGTTAAATGCTTCTACTGGGTTTCTTTGTCAAACAAGTACTTGCTTTAATATCCTCATTAGTTTACAAATTTCTGTTGAATCAAACATATGTAATATTAGCATTCTACATTCTGAAGACAAAAGCTTGTCTGTTTCCATCAAATATCTCTGTGAGAAGTATACTGTCATTTAATTTTTTTGTTCACAGTTTACATGAAGATCAACTGTACTGTGTTTGAATGACCTGTTTTAGGAGGATGTTTGCCATATCCAATCTGTGACAAACTAAATCTTCTGGAAATGTTTAAAAGGATGATATCTTCTCTTCCTTTGAACAATTGTACCTGTTCAGCAGGAAGAAATTCATGGAATGTCAGGACTGAGATGGAGCAAGCAGGAAACTGGCAGTGTGCACAGACTTTTGGAGGTGCCTGCAGAACGATAGCTCTGCCTTTGGTAAGTTCTGAAGTTAACCCTCAATAGTGACAGTGGGGCTGTGCTGAAGTCCAGATAAATGCTGAACTTGCTGAAAAAGAAACTAGGCTAGACTGAGGACTGTATCAGTTACTGGAAAGGAAAGCCTTTTTTTTTAATATCTTTCAGTGTAAGCTGTATCGCACAGCTCTGAGATTTCCTTACATAAGTGTGTAAGGCATTTCATAATGAAATGCATTACATATATCAATTCTGCTCAGGTTACCCAACCATCATCTTCAAACTTCCACGGAGACATGGGAGGGCAAATGCTTTTAGTTCTCAGAATATCTCTGAGCAGCTTTTAGCTGGTCTTCCTTGAACTGTCCACAGATTTGTGCTTTGCTGTTGAGGGCAGGAAGACTGAGATCTTTATGAGATATGTGGCATCAGGTTGCCACACGCTTTAGTTCACACAGAATCTCTTCCTAACAGTTCCTCTCTGCCTCTCATTCCTCTTCACACTTTTCCCATGCTCCAACATGGATTTTCTCAATATCCTTCAGGAACAGTCTGCTCCAGAATAGCTCCTCCATAGTCCACAGTTCTATTAGAAATCTGCTCCTGTATGGTTTTCTTTCCGTGGTTCAGGGTTCCTGACAGGAATCTGCTCCAGCATGGGCTGGAACACGCGCTGCAGTGTGGATATCAGCTCCATTGTGAGTTCTCCAAAAGCTGCAGGGGAATCACTGTCTGGAGCACTGTCTGGAATTGCCTGGAGCAATTAATTTTTTCTTTTACATGCATTGGTGTCTTACATTTATTGTGATGTTGGTGACTCAGGTATTATGGGATTGTTGGCAAGAAACACACACTGTGTGAGGAAGACACACAGACCCTTCTTCAAAAGCTGAAAGCTTCCAATTAAGTATACAATTTATTTGGGTTAAACTTAATTATGTAAATCAGTTAAATAATGTGGCAAATAGACTGCTGGAATATGGGGAGCAGAAAAGGGTGTCTGCAACAGGAATGGTAATTAATCCATTAGCCTTCATATAGAAAGGGAAAGGCAGATGAATATCACCTGTTGAAAATTGAGTGGTTCCCTGGGGCAAGATATGAAGAAAATTATCTGTAGTAAAATTAGTACCTCTGCTGAGCCTATAAATACTACCATCCTCTTAATATTGTAGAACCTTATTTTAAATATGTAGGCACTGGTAAAAAGAAAGAGAGAGAGAGCTTTCCTAGCGCCCATAATAAACAAAGTGGTGCTGATGCTGATATTTAAAGCATATTAAAATAAAGTGGCATAGAATGCTGGATTTCTTTTAACAATGAATATTTCTACTTTTCATTCCCTCAAATCCTCTTTGCTCTAATCTCTAATAATCCAAATTTCATTGTTCTATTATTTTCAAACACTTTAGTCTAAGAAGCAGACTTGTCAGCAATAAATGCAGTTTCTATGTATGATAAGTGAATGTCTATACAGTGAGCTATAACTTACAATAATGTACAAAATTCAATAAATATGTAGTGCTCCAAGATATCTGTCTGTCTATTAATTGCCAGCAGAGTGACAGATTGATGCTTGTTAAAATATATTCAATTCATCCTGTAAGATCTCAAAGAATGCTGAGTAGAGAAAATGCCAACTAAAAACACTCAAGTCAGCGTAAAAGATTAACAGTAAGTTTTCAGAGAGATAGAAATACCAGTCAGCAGAATAAAAACTATATTTCTGTATGATTTTGATCTTTTTAAACTAAGAATACTCCAGTGTGATTTAATAGGACACTGTATAAAATATCATCTCACAGTTAACCTGTCTACCAAGTGTACAGTTAAAGCCCTGCAAATTCACACTAAGTAGTAAAAGCAGATATCTGCCACCCAGTGCTAGATCTCACAAGAGGAGTAGAGGAGAGTGGGGCAGTGCTTATGGTCCCTGTGGAAAGTTCAAAGTGCCAGGGGCCAAGTATAACCGAGTTACTGTCTGCTCTGCTCACCCACAGGTTTAGGCTGCAAACCTGATGGTTGTCCCAGCTAGGAAGTGGCCATGCAAAACTACCTGGAAGTTTGAGACATCCCAGGAATTAGAAGTATAACATCTTTCAAGAGAATTACCATTTTTTAAAAGTACAAGGTGAATGTGACCTGCTGAAAGAAAAGCTATGCTGAATTCTCCACCCAAACTGACCTCCAAGGGACTGAAATAGCGGTCCCAGACTCAGGTTGCATAGAGTTCCAGCATCAGGAAGCCCCTCTAACATCTAAACACAGTGGTGGATGTCACAGTGCCAAGTGTGCTCAGCTAGAAGTACTTCTCAAACAAGTGGCTATGTTACAAGAGACATGCAACAGGCAGCACAGTATCTGGGAATGTGAGTGGTAGGCCAATACCATTGACTGTGTTGTCCCAGGCTGAGCAATGGCCTGGCCCTAAGGCAATGCAAGGAAGGGTAAAATAAGCTTGAACTCAGCCTTGAGCTGGCTGACACAAGTAATCCACTAGATTAGTTACTACTCAGGGCAGAAGGAAGCACCTTCCACTAAGGAATCCCTACATAAAAAATACAATGCTCTGAGGGTGAAGAATGAAGATGATATGAATAACAGAGGAAAATTTGGGAGAGGCTGGCCATGAGAAGTTGATCCAATTACCCACCTACATTAAAACCAGTGCCACCAGAAAAGTATTTAAAGTAATCAGAGATTCCTTATTGAGACCCACGGATGCACCCATCACCATCCAGGCAGTATCTCTAGAGAATTTTTTCATTCGTACCAGTCCAGACAGAGTCCAATCATACTGTGATTGGGAAATTTAATGTCAGAAGCATTGATTAATATTTTCAGTTGGAGTTTATGAAGTCAGATTCAGTGATTCTTTAGCTTGTTAGCCATTTAATAAAACACTTGTAATAATAATAATAATAATAATAATAATAATAATAATAATAATAATATTTATCTGTCTCACTGGAACATTGCAAGCTTTCCAAACACGTATGCAGACACATATTTTACCTAGGAGACCTTCCATCCATATAATCAAAAATTGATAATTTTTTGTGTTTTGGATTATTGTATTTTTGATACATGTGGAAATAATGAAAAAATCATAGGATGATTTTGGTTGAAAGGGACATTAAAGATCATCTTGCTTCAGACCCTCTGCCTTGGAAGGGACACATTCCAGTAGAGCATGCTGCTAAGATCCCCATCCAAACTGGCCTTAAAATCAATTAAACATCTTCATTTTAAAATTATTCTACCTTCAAATATAGTGGGACATGTCCTCTTGTTAAGAGACACAATGCTCTGTATCCTTTATTATTGCTGTTACTACTAAAAGTGCAAGTCTGCACATAAAATAATTACTTATGAGGGAAACACTTGAAAAAACTTGAATAAAATAGTGATAGTTTTAGAATAGTATTAAAGAAATGTGGTATTGTGTTATTTTAGTTTTATAGTCAATGGTTCAGGTCCCATTTCCTCATTTATGGTATATGCCCAAATTTTCCTTCCTTTTTTTAACACGATTATGTTGGCTTTTCACATAATCTAATTTAAAAAGAATTCTGCTTTTGATATTGTCTTCTATGAAAATGAATGAATAAATAAGAAATGGCAACAAAAACTTAGCGATATCTATATTACATCTTTATGGAATATGTATTTCTTTTGTGATGGACTAGACTAATATATCACCAGAGTGACAGCTTAGCTCTTATCACAGCTATTCTGATGATGTATTAATGTAGCATATCATCATAGTGCTGTCACTGTGATAATTTAGTAGTGTGCTACATGATCAAATTGATGATGAAAAAAACTGTGCCTGAGACAGAAATCACTGAGTTTTGTTGAATTCTCCCAGGCTCTGTTTGTGTGTACACTTGAATATGTCTACAGAGACAAGAGTCTTATAATAGTTTAATGCTCCCCTACTCTACCTGCTGTCTATTTCTATCTTCTGTTTTATTCTCCTTCATTTCCACTCAATTTATCCTTCCAGATTATCTTTCCTTTTGCGGTTTTCAGCGCCTGTTGCTTCTGCCTACTGCCCTTTCCCTCTTTATCCTATATTTGGTAACACAGGTAGAGGGTAGGCTATAGTCTTCCTTGCTATCCACCTGTCTCCTCTCCTTTCCCGTTCTGCTTTTCCACTATCACTTACATGATTTCTTTATTTATTGATCAGGCTCTCATCCTTTGTCATGGTAGTCCCTAGGTAATCCCTGTGGCACCGATTCTACCTTTCTGAAAATTATAACCTCTGGCTTAAAAATGTATATTTCATTTAGGTTCTGTAACTGCCATAATGTGGATTTTAGTGTCTTTTCCTTCATTATCTCCTACATATTTTCAAATGAGGTGAGATGAGGCAGAGAGAGAAGGGAAGGGAAGGGAAGGGAAGGGAAGGTGAAGGAAGGCAAGGCAAGGCAAGACAAAACACCTAGAGG
>VWZQ01004330.1:595012-656795 GCA_013397015.1 Myiagra hebetior | reverse complement strand
AGAGAAGGAGGAGAAGAAGAGGGGGGAGAGGAGAAGAAGGGAAGGGAAGGGAAGGGAAGATGAAGGAAGGCAAGGCAAGGCAAGACAAAACACCTAGAGGTACTTAAAGTTGGTCACTAATTGAAATAGGATATGAGCTGAGAAAACTCTGCTCTGTAGAAGGACGCTTGTCCCCCTGTATTTTCTTTTGATAAGTCTTGTCAATGAATGGCAATTTAACTGCCATTCTTATTAAGAGCTCACAGTTCTCTAAACAGAAAGCTACAGGTCTGGAATAAGAAGTTGAAATATTGTCCCATGCCTTGGATTCCATGTTATAGCCACAGATCAAGAAAATTTAAAAAAAAATTTGTTTGTTGTTTGTTTGTTTATTTAAAAGGTTTCATCCTGATCTCTTAAACATTAAGTATTTCTCAACTTTTAATTTGTCTTGTAAATGCAAAATCATGTATCTCCATGATAAAATCTTGATGTCAACAATTGTCAACAAAGATTTTTGTCATTTATTAGCCATGTCTTTCACCCTAGGAGAAGAATCAGTATGTTCCACATATGCTTTTGGAGACATGTCAACACTCCTGTGTTGAACAAATAATGTTCTCAAGCACACATCTTACACAGGATGTCCAGGGGCAAGCACTGTAGTGGATATAAAATGGGATTATGACTTCCTAATATGACTTCCTTCCAGTTTTTGGTCATTTCTGTAAACTCTTCATTGGAAGATTTCAAGTGATCCAGTGGTGACTGTATTTTTTGGGTGGTTTGAGTTTTTTGGGGTTTTATCCCTCCATGTTAAGTATGTACTTTTGTGAGATTTTCTACATTTTATAGCCCATGGGAAAATAATTTTCTCTCTATTATTAATACGCTGGTTTTGGCTGAGATAATTTTCTTCATAGTACCTAGTATAGGGATAAGTTTTGAATTTGTGCTGACAACAGAGTTGATGATGCAGGGATATTTCAGTTGTTCCTGAGCAGTGCTTACACGGTGTCAAGACCCTTTCAGCTCCTCACTTCATCCCACCAACAAGGAACCTGGAGGTGCTCAAAGCATTGGGATGGGACACACCTCAACTGACCAAATGGATATTCCAGAACATATGGCATCATGGGCATCAATAAAAGCTGGTGGAAGAAATTTCAAGATGACTCCTTCTTTCAAACCAGTCTACTAGCGCTTTCCTGCAGATGACTGCCTGGGGAGGTCCTGGACCACTCCGGGAATTGATGACAAGAGCACAGCGCATGCACAGAGGCATAGTCCTGGTGTGCAGGTATACCACAGTTACAACAAAATTAAAAGTGTGACTTTAGTGACTGTCAGTCATGTATAAATTAAGTTCCATACTTCTTTGCAGTCTCCTGGACTGAAGAAAATATGGAATCTGTGTATTCAAATAAGACTGGAGTAAGTAATTTGTGGCTCACTCTCCCAATTACGTCAAATAAATTGTAATTGTAGCAGGGAAATACAGAATATCCAGACTAAACAATATGATGCCAAAAGACTTTGAGATAAATTTCATTATTAATAATAACTGTACCAAAACTGCCACACAAAGCTAGAAGAAAATGTCTCTTTTTTCCATTCTTAAAATATGTATTTTAAGAAACATGGCATACCAACACAAATCCTTTTCATAAGATCTGTTTTGAGGTGTGTAGAAATGTAAAATTTGGTCATGATCTCATGACAATGCTTCTCTTTGAAGAGCAATAGTTTCATTTTCAGAGAGAATGCTATTTCACCATTTAAAAAATTTAATTTTTTATAGATATTCATTGTCAATCACAGTGATCAAACATAAAGAATATGTAATGTCCTTCTTTTCTCTAAGACATCTGCTTATTCTCTACTAAAGGCAAAATTTTCTATTTCTTATATTTCTCTCTTCTTTTCTCTGTCTCTTTTAGTGATATGGTAAGTGGTTTTCACTGCAAAGTCAAACCAGTAGAATAAGTTTACACTGATGTTGAAATACAGCACAAATCATAGAAGTAAGGAACAAACTCTAAGTTCATCTTTTAATCCAGATTTGCCATGAAAGGTAAGAAGGTACAAAATAGAATCAGGCATTCAGTTGAGTTAGGCAGAAATCTCTTTTGGTTATGCTACGATTTCTTAACTATTTACTTACAGCCTGAACTAAAACTTGCTGAAGCCAATGAATATTTCTTGTGGGCTTTCAGTAAGACCATAGGATGGCAAAGGAATGTTTTCCTGTTTCCCTAACTAGTCGTGGTATTTTTCAGTCTTTCTCTTTGAAAAATATTCTTAAATCTGGTCCAGCTATATTTTAATTTGTGTTTCAAATGTAAGAGGGAGAAACAACAGCACATAAAATATCATTTCAACAACAAAAGCAAAAACTATAAAAAAAAAAAAGCACATAAAACCTACATGCAGTCTGTTGAGCATTTTTTGCTAAGGTATGAACTTTTCACTGATATTAAAGAATTTAATGAGGAAAGCTGTAGATAACAATGTAGCACAATTTGATGGCTTGCTGTAATGTTTTTACTAGCACTCACTCTGCATTCTATACCTAAATTGACGGGCAGGGGGAGTTAAAACCTGAAAACATACACTCAGGTGGTAATGGGTCAAGTCACAGCAAGCATTCCCTTTTGTTTTCTTTCAAAATTCCAATAAAATGGAGTAATAATTTTTAGAAAATTTTAAGCTTGCTGGTTCTGCACCAGACATTTTTAAGAACATGAAGTCGACAAGATTTTTCTTTGCCTTGAAGTAGTACTCCTAAAGATAGAAAATTTTTTTCTGCATTGCCAGAAGTTCAAAACTTGAATACATTCTTTACACTCTTTCATTTTCCAAGGAGACTTTGCTGAAATGATTCTCCTGAGTATTTCTGAGCTGTTGTTTGCCCTCTGATTATCACCTGACATATTATCCATTATTAGCTAGTGAGCTCAGAAATGGTCAGAAGTGTAAATGCAGTTTAACCTTCAAGGCACAAAAGTGCAAAACTGTTTTTGAAAGGTAGTGTTTAAGCACAAATTTATTACACTTGTCCCTAGAAATGAAAATATGCAAGAGTTAAGGTATCATATTATCTATTATGCATGTATGCCTGTAGTTTATTTTGATTTTCTTTCCTTTTCCTTTGATAATGTGATCAGATTTACAGAGATTGTAGAAGCCTAAATGAAGTAATTCCATTGTTTCTTCTCACTGCAGTAAAGGAAGCCCTAATAGCAGTCCATTATCTTTTACATTATTCCCATTATTCTTTTAGAATATACTGTGCTATTCTAGGAAATGGCTTTTTATGTTTTTAATTTATAAACTGTTCTAACCCTGTTTTATTTCAGTGTGCAGAAACATATTAGTCATAAACAGTCAACAGGAAAACTTCAGAAAATCTTATATTAGTAAATTCAAAATTAAACATAGGCTCTTTATAGGGGGAAAAATAAGTAAATATTAAAGTTTATAGTTGTAGGAAAAAAAAAGCAGAAAGGAACTTACGTTAGATTATGCTTCCAATTTGAAATGGTATGAATGAAAATGTTAAGTCACTGTACAGAATATACAAAGAGGACTAGTTTCTGGTTGTGGTACTTTTCCTGATAGTCCTATATCCAACAGCATTGATGTGAAACACCAGGGGGCACATCTTAACAGAAAATATAGCATATCCTGAGATGATACAGCCTTAAGACATGTAGTTAAGCAACAATTAGGGAATTCAGTGTAATTAAACTACTTCCACTGTGGAGCTGGGAATACAGACAGGAAGACTTAGACTAACTGCATTTTTCATTGTAGGAGTTTGGAATCCCAGGTGGCAGTTCAGAGAAGTCAACCTACTGAACCTTTCAGTGGTCAGTCAGCAAATTTAATATATGGCTGAATGAAGACACTAATTAAAAAGTGCTGAGGAAAAGGACAAGATGCAAATTATGCTTCTTGACCACTGCATCTAGGAATACAGAGAGGTGTTTCTTTTTGGTTTTAAATTACAAGTTTAAAAGTAGATCTATATTTTCTTAGAATTTAATTTTACAGATATCTTAATTGGGTATACACAGAAACATAATATCCAAGTAGTGAGAAAAGAATTGTAGATAAGCAATTACTTTTTTGATTTTAGAGAATTTAAAAATCCTCTTTAACACTGGTTAAAAAAAAAAAAAAAAGAAAACAAAACAATTCTTGTAGAGATCAGGGCAACAATAAAAATCCCTGTTTTCAGTGAGATGGATCCTTCCAGGTAAAGTTTGCTTGCTCCTAGAATAAGTTAAGCTTTTTTCTGTTTGCTGTCCTGAATGTGTATTTTAATGCAAAGAAGTCATGCTTCTAGGGAACGGCTCAATGTATTAGGAAGAACATCTTTACTGAGCAGGTGATGGAGCACTGGAACAGATTGCCCAGAGAGGTGGTGGGGTATCACTCACTGAAGATACTCAAGAACCATGTGGTTGCAATCCTGTGGAATGTACTCTGGGAAGACCCTGCTTGAGCAGGGAGGTTGGATGAGATGACCCATGGTAGTCCCTCCCAACCTGATCCGACCTGTGATTCTGTGATTCTGCGATTCTGCATGGCTGCCCATAGCTACTGCCCAGAGGGGGTGGAAAAATAAAGCTTGGTCTTGAGAAGAACCAGGGAATCCATTTATTTGCTCAGGGATGGTAGGCACACATCTGTGCCATGAAGGTTTGCAGTGCTGCTGCTTCCTCTAAGCATCTGTCTGCTGAAAGATGTAAATCTCACCAAGATGAGGTTTATATGATTGGGTGAGTTCTTAATTCAGATTAGCATCGATTTTTTTAAGGAACATATCTGGTTTGATGGCAGATATTTAGGATGGGGGATTCTTCTCAACTAATTTACATGTCAAAGGGAGGCATATATTATTAAAGTATACATGGGTTCCTGCAGAACATGACTAATTTCCTCCTTTTTATACTTCTATTTTGGGTCTGGCTGGGAAGGAGTTAACTTTCTCTGTAGCCTCCCTCATAGTGCTGTGCTTTGTGTTTGTAGCTTAAACAGTGCTGATAAGACACCAGAGTTTTGGCTACTGCTGCACGGTGCTGCACAGCATCCAGGCTGTGTCTCCAAGTTGCTAACACCACCAAAGGCCAGCAGAGCAGGGGTAGGCAGGAAGATTGAAGGGGTGGCTGTGGGGGAGGTCTGATAGCCAGGTCAGTCTGGGACAGCTGACCCAGAGCGACCAAAGGGATATTCCATGGCATATGATGCCATGCCCAGCAACAAAAGTTAAGAGAAAGGAGGAGTAGGGAGGCAGTTGTTACTGAGCTGTTAGACTTGCAACGCAGCAGCCGTGTGGAACTGTGGCCCTACTTCCCAGGAAGTGGCTAGACATCACTGTCTGATGGGAAGCAGAGAATAAATTTCTTTTCTTTACTTTACCTCTTCATGCAGCCTTTCTTTCTTTTCATCAAACTTCTTTTATCTACACTGAAGACTTTTTGATCTTATTTTCTCCACCTGTCCTGCTGAAGTCAAGGTCAATCCACTACAGCATCTTAAGGTGAGCTGAAACTCTTATATTGTATTTCTCTCCACCAGCTATGAGAGGGAGCTGGAATGATGTAGTCAGCTATGACATACATACATATATACGTATACAGATTATTACTTTCATTTTTTTCTTTATACTTCAAAATATTTTTTAAAAATGACCAATACTTGAGCCTTCTTGCTTTCTTTTATAAAAATAAAAAAAAAGGAAAAAAAAAAAAAAAAAACAAACAAGAAGAACCAATTTAACCATAAAATTGAAGTTATTATTATAATTATTTTTAAATTCTAGATCTTACATCAAACAATATTGATTCTCGCTATTTTCATTAGGACAGATCAACCTGGGTATCTCATCAGGACTGATAATATTTTTCAGTAACTGAGGCTGTTGCTATGTATACAATAACAAAATCCTCTTAGGAAAGGGTTAAGGGGTACATGTTCCAAATATATTTTTCTATCCATCATTATGAAAGGCTTTTCTTGAATAAGTTATCATCTACAGAAAACTCATAGATATTGTCCTTATTTTCCCAAGTCATTTCTGCATGGCAGGACTTTACTCACATTTACATTTTCATGGCTATTTTTTTCTCGTGCAAGATATTTTCAAACCAGAACATCACCTATCACCTTTGATTTAATGAAATAATAAAATGGCTTAGAAGAAAAATTGAAGAAAATGTTTTTATTTATTCATCAAAAATATTACATGTTATATTAAAAGTTGGGAGATGTTGTTTATTTTTTGAAGTAATACCATGCCTCTGATAAAATAGAAGACATGCTACAAGAGTAAGTATTAAGGGGATGGAATGATAATAATGTACATCCTTGATGGTTCTTGAGTATCTTCAGTGAATGATACTCCACAACCTCTCTGGGCAATCTGTTCCAGTGCTCATCATCTGCACAGTAAAGACGTTCTTCCTAATACTTTGAGCCATTTCTTTCACTTTGTATGTTTTAAATATTTGTGCCTAAACTCCTAAAGCTGTCAATGTAGCTATAAGACTAACTCTTCATTTTATATTCATCTGAATTCATTGGCCTTAACTTGTATGATTTTAACCCATTTAAGATTTCCTAGCATAGAGAGTACCTCTTTCTGAGTTGCCAAATAAAGCACCTATGAAATAATCATGCCTTCCACTAGCAATAGGTAGAGGTCAGACACGAAACACCTGAACATTTCAAATTATACCAAGACATCAAGATTTAACCACTCAAATTTCACCACTAGAATATATTGAGGCATTAAAATGTAAAAAAAAAAATTGAAATTAATTTCCACAATTATTTAGTTTCTTTTTCTGAAAAATAATAATTAGATGGTTCTTCCCACTGTTATCTCCTAGCAATAATTTGAATTGAAGAATAAATATGTATGCATGAAAATATTCACCCTTGAGATCTTCAGAATTCAGCAATGAATAAATATTCATGGTATTGCTCTCTCTTTTCTAAAGGATGACACCAGAAACTAAAACACATTTATTTTTAATGGAATACATGCTCTAAATGACTTTAGTTCAAGAAATTGAACTTTCATGAGTGCAGTTGTTATCCTTTAAGCTTCTAATTGCTCAAGGTTATGATGTGATAGTAATTATTTAGTAATTATCTTTTTTCCATTATTCTAGGCACTGCCATTGAAAAACTGCTTGTTTTCCTTGTTTTCAGGAATGCAATACTTATTCAGATAGAGGTATATGTGAATCATTTTAATTGAAAATAAATTATAATTTGAATATATTTGCTTAGGAATAGGAAGTCACATAGCTCTGTTAATGCTTTGTTGTTTAATGTACGTAATAAATGAGTGATAGCTCTTACATGCAAAAATAAATGGAATTAATTTTGATGTAAATCCATTCTTATTTCTCATGATAATGTGAAAATGTAATTTGACAGATCTCTTCATTGTTGAAAATTTTCAGACCATCTGTGTTTTAGAAACATTATTTCGTAGCATTTGGCTTTCCAAAGGTAATTTCAAAATGAGTTTATTATTTACTCTTTGGAAAAAAAATATATTTTCCAGCAGTGATTTTTGAAAGCTTAACTTTGTTGTCTCACATTCCTGCTCATGTACTGAAAAGTGCTGAAAAGTTGCTCATTACATACAAAACATTCAAAGACATAATTAAAACCAATTTTTCTTTTTTAGATTTGAAGTACTTTAATGTTTTATAAATGAAATTTTAATCAGGAGAATAATGTACAAGCTCTTGTTTCTTAACTACATTGTTGTGAATCCTGACCATTTCACAGATTTAAGAACCTACAGATTGTTCACTTTTGCTCTTTCTTAGAATGCTTTGTGTTTCTCTCCATGTAAGATAAGATAATAATTTTAAATCTTAAATTATGGTTCTCTCCATGTAAGATAAGATAATAATTTTAAATCTTAAATTATGGTTCTGCCAAGTGCTCATGTTACATGGAAGTAGAAATTCATTACAAGTAAATTGTTTGCTAAGTTATGACTCTCAAATGATTTCCAAGATACATTAAGACTCCCATCTTTTATTGAAAGATGTAACATCAATGCTACTATCAGTCTGTAAAAATAACAATGACATTTCCAAGCACTTTGAGGAGAGCTGTGAAAGAACTACTATGCCAAGCAAAAGCAACCTGCATTTATCCCTTTTCAAAAATTTACAGGATTTTGTGTTACATCTCTAATAAAGACTTACCAGAACTGTAAGAAAAGGTTTTATGACTTATTAAAACTAGTGGAAATACATTTTGCAAATACAGCAAGTCAGTTAACACTGGTAAGATGGCAGAACCTGTCTGAGACTAGAAATCTGCTGTATTTTTGTATGTTTCTTGAATTTAGATTGGTTGTGGCTTAACTTCTCTTGGAACAGTTTTCTTTTAAAAAATGTCTATGTACTTTTACATAATTGCTTTAGCATAGTACTTCCTTAAAGAAATTTAAACTTCTTGTCTTCTCTCAGCAGATAACTTAAATGCATTCAAGATCAAGTTCCTCTCTTTCATATTACATAACATAAATGCATTAACCCTTTGTTAATCATATTTTTCATATAAATTCTGGATTAAACCTGAAAAACTGAGTTGAGAATAATTTTCCAAATATTTTTGTTTACATTAAAATGTGCTTAAAATTATTAAAAACCAGTTGTAGCATAACCACTACAGATTGAAATAGTAGCAAGGAACAAAATAGCATTAAGAGGATGAAGGCAATTATTATTTTTTTTATGAGAAGTATTTCAGGGAATCCTTTCTTCTACCTTTTGAGTTTTAAAATGTATTTTGGAATTACTTTTATCTTAATATCATTACACATTATTTTAAAAAAATCAAATATTGCTATTAGGTTCTGTATTTATTTGTTTCTGTCAAAGTATTACAAAGTGCTTTCACATTATATTTCTTTTACTCTATTTATTAAAACACTTTGACTAACCAGTAGTCAGTGATTCTATCAAAGTAGAAGATTAAAACTTTAAAATACAGCAATCCTAATGTCTAGAATACAATAATAAAATAAAATTTCAGTAATAGGATAGATTAAGTATTTCTTACCAATGATAAAATTTAGAAAAATAATATACTGTATTGAATATGGAAAAAAAATCCCAAGTTAGAATATTGCTTTGAAATCAAATGTTTATTATGTAATATTGTTAGAGGACAATATACTACTCAGGATTTGACTGTCCAAGAGGGATGAGGCTCCATAGCCCCAGGTCCCAGCCATAGAGAGATAGAAAATGTCCAGCAAACACAAATACACAAATCACACACACACACACACACATATATACATAAATGCATACATGGGCAGCAGCCCCAGTTCTCACACAGCCATTCAGGTCTCTGGCATGAAAACAAACAGCACCAATGGGCTCAGCCTTTCAGCCTGACCCTCACTTCCAGTCAGAGACTCCCTGGCTCACCAGCACTCACTCCAGCTTCTGGCACTCCAGGCTCCCACAAATGCACATACATATCAGAGGCCCTTACTGGAAAACAGCAGAAAGTAGAGATCAGCTCACACCCTCATACACACAGGACCAAGACTCCTCACCCAGGTTTAAAATTAGAAAGGAATTTAATGGGAAGACATGACAGATGTCTCTGATCAGGCATAGGGTATAGCCAGACAAGCACACGGACCAGCTTGTCCCTTTTATTCCCTTATCCTTCTATTTCCCAAAATTGTTAGTCCCCAAATCATCCAACCCTCTTCCTTTCTCCAGCCATTGGCACCTCCTCTAAATAGCCCAAAATGAGTCCTGTGCTGTCCCAAAATGCTGTTCCACTGGATCTTATAATGGTCCCCAGCCCCCGGGCAGCAACCCCCATCAGTCTGAAAAGTGCTCTGGGGAACCCCTCAACTCCTGCTGATGGGTTTCACACTTGGATACTTAGGCTGAGGCTATCCTGTTAGGTTTCCCTCTTGCCATTGTGGTTCCCTGTGCTTCTTGGGACTTGTGAAGATGGATCTTTGGTGGGTTGATGACCCCTGTGACAGGCCTGGGAATTGCCAGGCTGAGTATATTTGGGGGTCCTCATCTGCCATAGTCTCTCTATGCTCCTTCGTGTGTGTGAAGACAAGATTTTTTAACCACAAAATCTACCAAATATCTTTCTAGAAAATTTAATTTTTGATTTTATTTTAAATAAATAAAATAATAAAAAAGCATGAATGTCTTTTGACCAGATGTGTATATTAATGGTTATTTTGGAATATTATACAGAAGTTGAATTTATTCTGAAGATTCCTTCGGGCACTAAACTGAATGACAGCAGAGACAGTAATTAGTAGACAGTATACCACCACTTCTGACAGTCTGAAGCATGACTCAAACATTGCTACAAGCCTCTAGGACTGGGAGAAATAAATCACATCAAGTAAGAGAAAAGCCAGCATAGATAGCAGCTGTGGAAAAAATATATATTAAGGCTTATTTCAATTAGAGTCACACAGATAAAAGTGAGAAAGGTTGGATTGATTGCAATTCAAAGAGATAGGAGCTTAAACAACTTCAGCCTCCAGTGAAGCATTAAAAGATAACAAAAGCACATTTTTAAGAGAACCATCTGTGGTAGAACTACCGTGGATTCAATTTCAGCACTTCAGCCTATATTTCTAAAGTGGTAAAATTAATATAACCTTAAACAAATAAACTGAGTTTAAAAACTGAACAGGAAATACGTAGGTTGACACAGATTGGTCTAATAGGAGAAGGATGTCCATAGTGCTGGCTTGGTGTGCTCATTGGGAGATAATTGCATCAGAAGTGGATCCCAAACAGCAGCTTTTTTTTTTAATGTATTTTGCAAACCTGTAACATCAGTAATATTTTATTTTATCAAGCCACATTTGAGAAAGTAATGATGTCAATAGAAAAAAATGAGTTAGAAAAATAGCTGGGGTCAAAATGTTAGCACCAGTCAAGGACACTTTATGATCATGAACAGAAAGTACTATTTTTTCTGCATTTTATTAATTAGACACTTATATGGTAGAAGTAATGGTAATGAAAGGTTGAACTTACACTCTGTTTTGCCATGTTTATAAAATAAGTACGCATGAAACAAATACTAGAGTGCTAGGCCTTTAGGAACCCAAGGCTTGCTTATTCCTTTGCTACGACTACTTATCATAGTACCAAGCTACTTTTTGAAGGAAGACTTAAAAACAAGAGAGTTCCTTTTCATTTAGGGAAGGAAAAAAAAAAAAAAGAAAAAGAAAAAGTTGAAGAAAGAACAAAGACATCTTTCCAAAGGCATCGCAAATGCATAACATATCGAGTAAGTCTGTGGACATGAGTCACATTGAAGCGAAATGACAGCATAAATTTTTTGTGAGACGAAATATTACATTTTCATCACTACCCAATCTGATCCGGAATTTTTTAAAAAATGTATATATATTTTTTTAGGTAATTCTTAAAAAGGGATTATACATGTAAATAATGCCATTAACCCAAAAGGAAATAGATCTTACTTGCAGTCATCTTAGTCCAATACTGCTGCCACATATCAGGTCTGACACCCTGAGCATGCACAGAACACATTGGCCAGCACAGGTAAACAATAGACATGGAGCTGCAGAGGTCCCATGTGCAAACATACTGTGGGACTGACTGTACCATTGGTGGTCTTTATCTTTAACAGGTGTGTTTATAAAGCTTTTCTAAAGAATGCTGTCTAGGAGTCAAATCAGAAAGTTTCTGGTCTGCATTTCCAGTTGTCAATCATACCTTTCAGCTGAGACTAGTGACTGGTCTTGTTAGAACTTAAGTCTATTTCAAATAAAATCAGATTCATTTAAACTACCATAGAAATGGCTTGCAACTCTACTTGAGAGACAAAACTGTATATGTCGTGTATGCCAAGCATTAGATAGGATAAGATATTAAAGGAAAATATTCTCCTTTAATATTCCACTTATCCTAACTTATTTGTTCAGTGCTTAAGGTGCTTATCAGAGAGAAAGGTAATCTTTGGCATGTGTATTGCATTCAATATCTGTCAAGAATAAAAAATTAACAAACAAGCCTAAAATTGGTAGAAAAATTCTTGTTTTTTTTTTTAAGAATAGTCCAGTAAAACAGAGTTCTTTTTCCAAGTGAATATCCTGAACATAGGGTTGAAGAGTTTCACTCTCTCTTTTGTTCCAAGGGCTATTTTTTAATCTTTACCACAGGTATGGCAATCACTTGTGCTGGAGAAAGCGAGGTTCTTTGTCCTGTCTCGTTTAACTAGAGTAAGCTGTGGACTAATATTTAAAGTGTGGTGCTAAAGGGAGCCTGGAGATATGAAAAGATTTAGCAGATTTTTTTTTAAAGGAATTCTCTAACCTCTGAGGCATTTAATGAAAGAAATAAATATTACTGGTTCTTTGTTTAGTTTGTTTGTTGAAAAAAACAAAAAGTGCTTCCTTTGGAAAAAGGAACTTTTGAAGAAAATTTTAAATTAGGATAAAGTACAAACTGGCCAGATTTATGAGTTTCTAACTAGATTTAGCAGGAGGTGGAGGTGGGGGATGGAGTTTTGAGTAACTAAGACCCAAGCCCTCCTAATATTCTAGGAATTAACAGGGAAAAACTATTGTGCAATGGCTCAAAGGAATTAAGACACATAAGAAGTTGACAGATTATAGCTCAACTCTACATCAATGCATAGGTAACAACCAGGAATTGGTAGCCACTGTCCATCTAGAAATATTATCTATCTGCTATCTATAAAATTGTTCTGGAATGAATTGAGTTACTGAAACACTGAAATGAGCAGCTATAAATTCAGAAGAGACAGAGAAGGAAGGAGAAGAAGTGGGATTTTCATCTTTGTAGAAAAATGGACTGACTGCACAGAGTAGTCTTTCAAAAACAGTAATGAACAGGTTTAGAGCTTATGGGTGAAAAGTGGGGACCAAGACAACAAAGGAAACCTCACATTTGGTGTTTGCTTCAGGCCACCCAACAAAAGGGGTCTGTAGATGAAGAGGTTCTTACTTCAGTTACTTAGAACAAAACAATTACATTACCTTCATGTATTTTTTTGTGTGTTATCGAAAAGCCCATTGTCAATAGCCATCAATAGAATATCAAACATATGATCTTGAAGACAAATGAAAGCTCTACATCCAAGTGCTAAATACCTAGTGCAGAAAACACCAGCAAGTGTTCCTAGATCTGTCATTCATCCTAAGTATACAGACAGTTTTTGTAGAAGTAACACAGAAAACTTAGAAGATTGAATAAAGTGGTTTAAATATAAGTAAATCATGCATGGGACATTACAATTCTCTGTGTTTGGAACAAAAGTGAAATTTTAATGGGAACAAATGAATGAATTCTTATCCTTTTATTTAAATGTACCTACCTGTAATTTTTTTTCAGAATTGACAAAAGTTTAATTAATAATGTAATGACAAATCAGAACAACTATATCTGACAGACAGCAGTAGATCTACCTAGAATCTAGTTCTGTTGCTTGAAATAGCAAAATGAAAAAAAAATCCTAAACATTTAATTTGGACAATGACCCAAATTTGCAAGGGACATATGAAGCAGATTAACTGTTACCATCCTTTGTATGTATTAACTAGATAGAGGTTTTACAGTATGAGACTGGAAAGTGTCCTTAAGGGGTTTTGCAGGACCAGACAGAAAGGACAGATGATAGCAAAATGACGTGATAAAAAGTTGCAGCTTTTGCTAATGTCATGTCTACTGATTAATTCTTTAACACTAAGGGAAGTTAATCACCACAGTGCATGGTATTTCTGATTCCCTACTAGGCAACAGCAGTATCTCAGGAGGAGATAGAATAGTGAAAATGGGAGTTAGATAGATAGCAGAGAGCTACTTTATGGTGACCTATATAAAGCTGCTATTTATTCACATTTTTTCCTTCCTTTTATGTAATACTGACAATAAATATACTTCATAGTTTAATGATATTTTAGGGTTGTGAGTCTGGGTTTTTCGTTTGTTTTTTTCTTTTCTGTTTTTCTGAGCATTAGCTGGACTTCATTCTGTGAGGATCAGGAATGGAAAAAATCAGGTAATGAATGGTACAGTGCAGTGTCATGCAGCAGTACAAAAAACAGTCCAACAACAGAGGCTAGAATCATGTAAAATATTTAATATAACTTATGGGACTTTCAGCCCAATTCATCATGAGTACTAGCATTCCTATAATACTTTTCACACTCCTCAACTGAAAAAAAAAAAGTCATTTGTCATTTAAGCATCTTAAGGATGGAAGTCACAGAAGACTGAGAATTCCAATTTACATCACTATATACTAGGTTATTTTGGTAAATGTAGTAATGATGGAAAACATTTTAAAACAACCCATGGAACCCTAAGTGGTATATAAAAGAGAACTCACAAGCAGGAAAATATCTTGCTACAACTTGAATTATAACACTAATCTATTCGGGGATAATTGAATACATGCTTATCACAAGTGCCCTTTTAAAATTTTCTTTGGGAAAAAAAATACATCTGAACTTACACTGTGTGACTGCCAGCAATTTCAAGAAGATATATTCATTCAGCTGTAATATTCACATCAACATCTGCAGAAAAATCCCTTCTGTTCATTTCCAAGGAATAATCAGTGTAGGCGTAAATACCAGCATCGTGCCGGATGTTGAGTTAATATCTGTAGCCAACCTCTACACCTATAAATGAATAGGAAGGTTTTTGCTGACAAAAAATATCCCTTACTTATCAGTATCATTCAACTAATTCAGCAAGAACATTAGTAACTTTTCATTGCATTGCTTTGAGTGCTATTTTCTCTCCATTTATTTTTGTATTATGTGTTCGGATGTGGGTCTGTGCATTCAAGGTATTTTAATTATCCATATGTTTGGTACCCTAAATATCTGTCCTGTGATGATTTTGCATTATTTCTTCATGCATTTCAAGCTGAGAAATCATTCCTTGTATTCAGCTGAATGCCTGCTGACTGTTGAAGTGGACATTAGATTTGCTTGACATGTTGGATTCCTCCAAGCTAAAACACTCATTTTTCACTTGTAAAAAGATACCCTTGCTGTAGTAAGGACCCTTACTGTATTATTCTTTTTATCCTTACTTCTATGTTACTAAGAAGAAAGCATACAGACGTGCAGTCTGTGAACCACAGTGCCCTGAGATTCTTCTGTAAGGGCAAGTACTTCATTCCTCATAGAATTCCATTCCATTTCATAGCAACAGATAATGGGTAGATTCACAGAATGTGTATACAGGAGCAAAAAATTTCAGTTCCTAAACTTTTACAGTTTTGCAAGGTTGAGTCAGAATTTAAAAGTTGCATTAGTATAATGCACTGGATAGTTGATTATACAGTACCAACACCCAAACATATTCTACATTTTTTTGTTGCTGCCATAATCCTACATACTCAGAATATAATACTAAGCAAGTTAAATGCAAGTGTGAACCACGCTTTATGAGGTTTTTTTAAATTTACATGTTATTTGCCTAGGTTTTTTTCAAGAAATTACCAACAACAAATCTCAGACAATGATTGTTTTATAGTTCTCACTGTGGACATGCATAGAACCAAAGTCATAACTGTACACTCATCCTGCATAGTACTATTTATATAAGTACTGCCTCTTCAGAAGTTATTTTTGTAGCCTAATTATTGCAATTTCTCACAGGAAAAGTTCATCTGCCAATACAGTTGCTCAAACTGACTTTCAAATCAGGGGTTGTCATACATGCAAAATCTCCTTTCCACACTTAATTTGGAATTCTCAAGTCTATACTTTTATGGTTTGCAGAAAAAATGGTTTCTGCTGTCTTCTTTTATTTTCCCAGGACAAGTCTGCATGCATATTTCAAGACTTTTTATCATGCTATAAATAAGAGTTCTACCTCTGTTTCAAAATACCACCTGTGAAAAATGAGTGCATTTGTAATCAGTTGTAGGCACAAAAAACTTACTGAATTTGTTTTTTTATTTTCTTATTCCATTTTTAATTACAATTAATACTACTTTAATATAAATTCTATGGTTTCTCAGCATGACTAATAAGGAGAGAAAAATTCTGCCAGAAAATAGAATAGCTTGTACCATTATCAGAATTTTTTAAAGCATTAATTATCTTTCCTTTTTTAATGTTCAAAAACCTTCCTCAATGTTGTAATGTTTAGACCTGAGCTTCTCAGATATTGCAATGTTTTCAATGTTTTTCAGCTTCTGTGTCCAGGGGTTTATTTTGAGAGTCTTTGAAATTCCTTAGATTTGAAAATACTTGTTCTGTCTCCTCAGTTAGCTGAGTCTTCTTACATGCTAGGGATGACTCACGGAAGGCAATATATTTTAGTAGCCAGAATAAATCTTAGATATTGACTTATAGCCTGAAGAAATCATTACATGTTCCTTCAGATTTTGAAAATAAATTCAGCTAAAAACTTGTTATACCCAAAGGAACAAACAAAACAAAACAAACACAACTCATATAAAACCCAGACACAGATCTACTAATCCTAAAAGATTGGTGGGGGAGAAATCTTTCATATGTCTGGACTCTGGAGAGGAATTGGTCTAAATGTCTGTAATGTAGACATGGCTTTTTAAGGTCAATATCTAGTCTTTTTTTAGAGTCAGAAGAGAACAAATAAGTATTTTTAGCTAAATTTAATCTTTTCTTTTAAAGTAGACTTTAAAATAAGTCAAATGACTCATGGTCTAAAGTATTTTTTCATGTTGACTAGAGGGAAAGCCTCTTTCAGAACATTCATTTGACATCTCCACTTCTTACTATTGCCCTGTGAGGACACACTTTTTGTCTGTTTGTGTGTGTGGTCTAAGTTATTTTTAAAAATAAAAATATTTCATGTACTTAAGCTTTATATAATACTCAAGTGTTCGTCTCAATCAGTTGCTTTGGACTGATTGCATGATGATTTCCTCCTAGTTAGAAATGAACCAGGATATTTATCAAGTTTTTGTCCTGGTTCTGGCCAGAAAGGGCTAATTTTGCATTACCTAGGAGGGGGCATGGCTAGGGCATGGAGGCTATTCTATACCAACTCATGTCTTTGCTGGAGGTGGGAGAAACAGAGTCTCTTTCCTGGAGAAGGAATTCTGGTTGTAAGTGTGGCAGGGGAAGCAATAAGGGTAACCCTGGTTCTGAGAATTTTTCATGTGAATCACTCACCTCTCTCTTGACCACTTTTGTTATTAATATTGTTGTTGTTACTGTTCATTTTCTGATCTCATTGCTGTTTCTGTAAATTGTTGTTATCTCAAGCCGAGATCTTTACCTTTTGTGCCTCTAATTATCTGCTCCACCCCATCCCACAGGTGGCAGAGGGAGGGTAGGAGTGAAAAAGTGGCAGTGTGGTTTGGAGTGTACCATTCTTATACCATGAAAGCTTACCCAAATACAGGATACCGACTCGATGATTTTATTAAAAAAAAAAAAAAAAAAAAATGTACTGAAATGAAATGAAACATTCTGATATACATAATAATGGGGTTATTTTGCATCAGTAGTCAAAATGCTTCAACCTTAAGAACACAGTTTTATGATGAAATGAAGAAAACCCTCAAAATTCTCAACCTTTTAGGCTTTAGGTGACCTCTCAGAAAAATCAATAGCTGTCTTGGATATGCTACAGTAACTTTTCTTTTTATATGACATGAAATCATGCCACATGCCCCACTAGAGAAGTGTGTGGAAGGGACATTCAAATACTGTGAGATCTCTCTTCATAAAAGACATAAATATATATCTGACTTTTCTCCCATTTGGCAATCCTGAGGCTTAAATTTATTAGATAACATGTACTTGTACCTTTATTACTAGTTTTAATATTTTATGTAGGACATCCGTATTAGTATTCACTGTCATTGCAGATGTAAAAATCCAGAACAAGTACACATTGTGATCATATAACCTATCACAAAAAAAGGAAAGTATGCACTTAGATACTACTGATTCTATGTCGGAGTTACGAGTCAAAAAGTAAGATCACTTTCAGAGGCTACATCTGTGTCTCAGATGTTATTTTAAATGTGAATCAAAGTATATAAACAATTTTTTAAAAAATAGGGTTCTGAAATACATCTAGGTAAATCAATATTGAGATAAACAACTAGTTTTTCTCATGTAATTAGACTATATGTTAAAATAAAGGAACTTGGAAGCATTTAGTATCAATTACTATTTGAATACATTTTAATGCCTTGATGTGAAGTGAGTGAAATATTTTTCAAACGTCTTTAAAGATAAAATAAAATATGGGCATTATATTGTTTTAAGATGCATGCTTTCACAGTCATTAATCTTTTCTGATGTATTTACCTAAAAACAAATACACAATACCAAAATTTAAGGACTTAGAACCAAATGCACATTCCCATCAAAATTTATTCACAAGAATATTCTAAAAAAAGTCCTTTAATCTACTAAATTGTTGATCTATATCTAGACTGGATAATGTAATGCACGTGTACAAGTGTTTCTAGTAGTCCCAATCAAAAAAGCACTCAAAAACCATAAAATGTCACTTATTAGTGCTAATATGTGAGTTAAAAATCCCAAACAAGAATGAAATAGAGTGCAGATGACATTACACTCCTTCCATAATCTTCCATGTATTGCTGAATTGGAAGGACCTCCAGTTTGGGGAAAGCACATGACAGAGATCACATCCATTTAGAGTTTCCCTGGCATTTTAGTCTTTACAGTTTTGATAGCATGCTGTCAGAAGAAAAAAACTCTATTTGTCATTTCCATGTTGAAGCACAAGGATGTTCACGTGAGAACATCCTGCTTTACCTTAACAAAGAGAAAAGCAATTGCAGGTGGTGTAACGTTGTTGCCAAGTGGGGAATGCCTGCTAGTCCATCTGTCACAATCAGTTGGCTACCTTTATGCAGGGGCAAGGAGGGTGCTTGGCAGCCACAGGCCTGAAGGCAAAGAGCTGTTCACAGCATCTCACAGACCTGCATGTATTCATGTTGACTGTCAGGTAGATCAGCAAGTCTCTCATGCAATAGTTTTCCAGATGGAATCACTACCAATGATTTGTGATTCTGAAAGTGTAGGTAAGTCTTTAAAATAAAATTAAGGCATAAGCTCAGTACTTTTGAAACTACATCTCTAGGAGAAAAAATATTAGTTAATTTCCTAAATATTTCTTTGATTGAGATTTCTTTGAAAATTTTTTGATTTCTTTGAAATCAGTACCCAAGTTGTGTGGTTTTTCCTTTTCTTTTTTTCTCTGAAGGGTGTCATTGGATGCCTTCTGTGTAAAGTCTATTAGAAGATTTACAAATGGAAAAATATCTTTGCAGAAACAGTTCAAGTGATATCTTTTTAATACCTTTTTAATATTTACTTTTACATATTTATTCCTGAATCTGTGCAAGAGATCCATGTTTTCAAGGAAAAATAAACCATAGGAAGTAACAAATTCCTCTGCAGGATGAAAAGGAAAATCTTTCAAAATGTAGCTGTTTTCCCTGTGAAGCTGTTTTCATTTAGCCTGGAAGTCAAAGTCAGCATAGATTAACAATATTCATAAGTTTCCATTTGCTCTCCCCCATATGCTTGGTTTGAGAAAAAACATTGGCTCACTAGCTTAGGTTTACAACAAGCTTTGAGTTAAGCAGTTATTAAATCAGCTTTATTAATAGGGTTTAATAAAGTGTTGGTTGCAGTATATTTTAAAACACAGTCTAGAGTCACTTGTATTACTCCAGCTTTTATATCAACATACCTCTCTGAAACCAGTGAAGTACCTTGGGCATGAGTCATTACTTCATTATTCACCCTAAAAAACACAACAAAAAAGCTGCCGATTTTGCATCTTTCTGGTAACAAATTAGATTTATTTAACCAAACTGTGGAGTTTTCTTTATGTAGTCACTGATATGGGTAGCTTTATTCCAAGAGCATACAAACTCTTTTTCCCTAGAAAAATTCCTGAATTACAACATTGTTTCCATCTGGAAATACCTAACTTGTGGCAGTAAACATTGTAACACAGCTGTTACAGCTCAGAGCCAATAATACTCTGCATCTATATACACTTATCTTTACATTTCATTTCAGCTTCTGTGCAACACGAAAGATGTTAAACGTCTGTTGCTTTTATAGCAACAGAAAGAAACAGTAACTATACAACATGCCACTATTTCAAATATCAAACTAAATTCCTCTGGTAGTAAACCTCAGGTGAGAAGAGATTACTCACCAAATAAATCTTCACTGAAATTACTATATGTATATTCTCATGCTCCACACATGTGGGGTGGTTGTGTGTGAACATTTGTATTAGCTGTTAACTCCACAAACCAAGGAAGATCCTTATACCATGTAGTGAGGACAAAAGACAATACCTGGGGATAAAGTAGTACACTGACTTGGATTGTATTTCCAAGATGGACTTGTGAAGTTTTCCATAATGTGTATTTTGCAGGAGCATACTAGCATTGCTGCTGGTGAAAAACATCTAATATCCCATTGAAATACAAACAATTAAACTTATTGTAAGACAATTTAGATCTCCAGATTCCATCAACCATATTGAATGGGGTGAAACGTAACAGTGTAAGAGCATTTCTAGTGGTTAAGTGGTTGAAGCACTCTAATAAGCCTGAAGAATCTGATACAGACCTAAAAGGAGACTAGAGTTTTTCTGTATCACTAGCATACACCCACTAATACTTACTCTAATGAGCCTCAAGGGGCATGAGACTCCTATGATGAAGCCAATGAATTGTGGTTTTGTTTTTCTTTGTGTATCCTAATAAAGTAAATTTATAACCAACTGGCATCACATCTAGACACTTCAGTGTAGGAGTATATGATCCGGAATTGAATTCCATCCTTGATTTCTGTAAACTTAGTTTTTTTCCAAATATTATCCACCCTTCTGTGTTCAGAAGATTTTATGTTATTCATGTGCTTGTATACAATGTAGCCTCCAGTGGACATTCTAATTAAGGAGTCTCATGCCATAGAGTTTGCACAACTGGGTGCCAAGCCTAAAGATTAATGTAGTGTTTCAGGAGAGCACTTCTGAGAATGGCTGATAGTGATCTTCATCTTAGCCTGACTCTCCATGCCAACCTGACCTGCCGACACCGAGGTGGCATTTAGAAGTAATTATCACATCCACCAAGTAAATTGCACCCACAAAGTAATTCTAGTTCTTCTATTTCCATAACATAAGCAGAATTACCAACAGAAGCAAAAAATAAGTTACTTTCCTACAAACAACCTTTTAAAAACAGTTTCGTCTACATGCTTTGATAAAATACCTTTCCCCAGGACTCGCAGACCCTGATTTATCATGATTAAGCATTTCCTTGATATTTTTAGTGACGTCTAATAAGCTTTCATCACTTTGATATTAAAGAAATTTCATGGACATGAAGGAAAATAATGTAGTTTAAAATATGTCAAGACTGAATATTCAGTCTTTGTTTGTTTCATTGAGATGGCAAGCAATATAATCAAATGTGCTATGCCTTGCTGGTACTTGAACACACTCTTTTTATCTGGAAGTGCACCTGTGATTTAAAGTTAACCATAAACAATATGCATCCCTTTCTTCTTTAAGTGCCAACTTATTAGTTAAAAGCCTGCTGCCAAATGGTGAAGCAATACTGGCTGAGAAAGAAGAAGAAGAAGAAGAAAAAAAGCAACTAAAGTAAGCTACTAAGGAAAGATCTTTCAGAAGAAAAGTTTGTGTGATGTTAGGTAACAAATACTGGCATCCAATTTTAGTATTTAAATTAAAAAAAAAAAAAAAAAAAAAAAAACCAAAAAAAAAAAAGAAATTATAGGAGAAAAAAAAACAAGAAAAAAAGACGTTATAGTGGATGAAAAAAAAAAAAGATTAATAGGCAAAAATCCCAAGGAATAATTATACACTTTTCATGGTGTCCCATTCTCAGAGTTTACAATATACTGACAAAGCTTTTCCCCCATAAACTGAATGCCACAAACATTGTATTTGAATGGGGTAAAACAGCTGGCTGGACTAGTCTGCCCAGCTTGATCAAACCATTATGGTAACTTTCAAATTCCAGATTAATCTCTACTTAGGTGTCATGGTTTAAATTGAAGATGCTTGCAGCTGTGTTCTGAAAGAATTAATAATTGAAACTTATTTTACTTGATTTGAGTTGTAATTTTATTGATTAATTATCTTACTTGCACCTGTACAGAGATTATTCAGGATACCTACCTCTTTAATCTAAATTAAGTGCAAAATCTAGAACTGAATTGCATAGGTCAGTGTGGCCACTCACTGTGAGTGGCCTCAAGTTACACACTCGAGTTACCTACTTTGACTCAAAGCCACTGTCTCTCTTACAGAGTCACTAACATATGCTACAGTGCTTCTCAGCATGAAAATACCTTGATAGGGTGTCTATTTAAAAATTATTAGTTGGACATCAACGCACTTGCCCAAAAGGTGCAAGGTTCTCATCTGATGAATTGGGAAAACAACTAATGTAAGTTGGCCAAAAATATCAAAAATCAGGAGGAAGTCAGTTTCTTCTCTTGTCAAAAGTTACAGCTACTCAATTTGGATAAAAATAATTCGTTTCTATTGAAATTATTAAGTTGAGAGTCAACAGCTTCTGTATTGCTTTTATATATTTTATTTACTTTCTTATTTTTGTTAAGTTTCATGGGTCTTAACTCTAAGCATACTAAAGTTGATAAAATATTTAAGAAACACTCTATTGAGCTTCTTTCTTACATTTGCTCCAAATAATCATAGAAATCTTAGAAATTATAGGCTTGAGTTGGAAGGGACCTTAAAGATCATCTAGTTTCAACCCCACTGTCTTGGGAAGGGATGCTCCCCACTACACCAGGTTGCAGTCCTTTCATGAGAGCACAGTCCTCTGGCATATCACCTACTCCTCTCAGTTTGGTGTCATCTGCCAGCTTGTGGGGGGTACAGTGCATCCCACCACCCAGATCATTAATGAAGATGATGAATAGGACTGTACCTAGTATAGACCTCTGGGGTACAGTGCCAGTTACTGGCCTTCAGCTATATCTTATCACTATCCTCTGGTTGCTGATCACCATCCTCTGGGTCCAGCCATTCAGCCAGTTTTCAATCTGCCTCCCTGTCTGCTCACCCAGCCCATACACCAACAGCTTGTCTATGAGAATCCTGTGAGAGATGGAGTCAAAGGTCTCAGTGAAGTCTGGGTAGACATTATTCACTCTCTTCTCTCATCTATCAGGACAGCTATTCCATTATGTAAGTTTATCAAGTCAAGCTTGATTTACCCTTAGTGAATACATGCTAACTATTCCTGATGATTTTCTTGGTATTCATGTGTCTGGAAGTGATTTCCAGGGTTAGCTGCTCCATCAGCTTCCCAGGGACTGAAATGAGACTAGCAGATCTGTGTGTCTGCAGTTCTTTCTTCTTCACTTTCTTGAAGGTAAGAGTTACACTTCCTTTCCTTCAGTCCTCAAGCACTTCTCCCAGTCGTCATGATTGATCAAAGATTATTGAGGTTGACCTTGCAATATCATCAACCACCTTCCTCAGCACTCATGTGCGCTCCTCATAAGGGTCTATGGATTTATGCATGTCCAGTTTGCTTAGGTTAACAAATATTCCATTTTAAATATGAATCCACCCTAATTTTTCATTTTCTGTGCTCAGAAGAAATCTGAAAGGATTGATGCAGAAGTAATACTGAATTTTTATTAAACCTCAAGAGTTTTTTCTCTCAGGGAGGAGAATTTAGAAAACATTTTTTTAAAAAAGGATTAACTTGCTAGGCAACCTGTAAATCTTACAGTGATACCTGATTATCTTTCCTTGTCCAATGAGAACATGCATAAATTATAAAAATAATATTATCTAAATTGTGATATTATAAAGAGGAGCAAACAGAGAAGCATAGAAGTTGATCTTTGGATCAAGAAGCTTCTTTTAAATTCCTGCGGCTCTATGCATTAAGAGAAAATTAGAAAGTAGAGAAGAGAGGGATAAAAGAAGTATCAGATTTTCTCTGATCCGAATGAAATGAAGGCAACACAGGGTTGAAAGAGGAAACTATTTATCAGTTGTGGATGTGTCAGCTATTCTCTTCTGGATCTCTACACAGTCAGTGGAAAGAAACAAATATTTTAAGGGTGTAAGTGATCTAACCTACTTTTAGATATATCCCTTGAGATAAATCATGACCTTAGAGCACTTTTTTCTCTCAGCTGGTTATAAAAAGATCCAAGGATGACTAGCTTAGGTCTTGAGACATTTTTCTCATACTTTTAAAGTTAGATAACTAATCCCATCTGGTTTTTTACTTCCAGTGAGAAAACCCCTGAGCTGAGATAAAGCCAACTTAATAACCGGAGCAAAAACCTTGCATGCAAGCAAAGCATAAAAAGGAATTAATTCATCACTTCCCATCTGTAAGCAGGTGTTCAGCCACCTCCAGAAAAACATGGAAAAAAGAACGTTCTGGGGGGACCTCATTGCAGCCTTCCACTACTTAGTGGGGGCTTATAAAAAAGGGACAGTGACATTTTACATGAGCAGATAGTGACAGGACAAATGGGAAGAGTTTTAAACAAAAAAAAGAAGGTAGATTTAGGTTAGAGGTTAGGAAGAAATTCTTTACTTATAGGTTAGTGAGACACTGGAACAGGTTATCCAGAGAAGTTGTGGATGCCTCATCCCTGCAAGTGTTCAAGGCCAAGCTGGATGGAGCAACCTGATCTAGTGGGTGGCATCCTTGCCCATGGCAAGTGGCTTGGAACTAGATGACCTCTGAGCATCACTGCACTGATTTTAGCTTAAGCCACTAATGGAAAACATTGCACAGGGAGACAGGTTTAAATATGATAATCTCTTCTAGTCTGGTTCCATACATCATAGCTAAAGATAGGCACTGCTAAGAACCTGAAATTCATTATTCCAGACTTTGTTTCATAATCAGTGAAACTAGACTGGTGATGACCCACTGCATATTTTATTTTGATTTCATTCTTGCCTCCAAAATGCTTAAGCAGTCTGATTAAAAACAAAAGAAAAGAAAACAAACAAACAACTCTTCCTTTAAATTTAAATTTCTTTGTGCAAGCAAAAAAAAATCAAGAACAGCATTTCATTTGTAAACAAAAAAGAAAAGGTTTAGATTTAACTCAAATAGGGACATTCGTTTTCAGAAATCTGATTCTAGGGTTATGCAGTATGGAAATCTCAGTCTTCATTCAAATAAAAAGAGGTATGTTTTTGTTTTTTTTTAATTCTTGCTTTGAGATAGAATTAAGTGTTTTACCTTTTTATGAACTGAAGAAGAATCAAACCATTATTTTAGACCATAAATGTGACCTTCAGGCAACTGAACTCATAAAAAACGAAACTAATTGCAAGTGCCTGCAAGGAATTTTCACTACAGAATTTAGTTCTCTTCTTTTAAACTCATGCTGAACCCTTGATTTTCTATCCTATTTAATCTGTTATTTCAGTCCCTGTTTGCGTTCTTTACCACATGAATTACTTTTTTATGTGACAGAGTCACTACAAAGGGAGAAGCTCTACCCAATTTAGATAAAAGCCATTCAGTGTCACTTGGCATCAGATTACGAGATGGTGCTTTATCAGCATTTATATATGGATATGGATGATTCATGTTCCCAAATACTTTAAGACAGGACTTTTTAACATTGAGGTCTTGACTTTATGTATTCATTTCACCAAGTTGCCCTTGATGCAATGGAATACTGCTTTATGTTTAGTGTGTATTGTCTACAATAAGGCCTTTTCTACATCTAGACCTCAAAATCTTTTCAATAGATTGGAAAATAGATAGGATGGGGATATCAGAAGAGGTAAAATCAGGTGTGCTAAGCCTCTGGTTAGCATCCTAACATTTAGAGCTTTCTTTTCTTGCTGTGTGTTCTTTTTCTTATTTAAGTGATCTTATTTTGGCCAGCTCATTCTTTATAATGATGGACAAATTGCATTTCTTCATCCTTATATGGAGTTATTTCACTTCACAGCAATGTATACAATGTGTGTGTACAATCAGCTGATCCATTCAGATTTATAGTGAAATTTGTATGTCTGTGTGTTATGCTTAAACATTTATTTTAGCTAAGTCATTAAGCTTCTCCTCTATGAAAAAACTGAAGATTAATTACTTTCACCTCAAATAACAGTCAGTTTGATATTTGTATGAGGAAAGCAAAAATTGTCTTGTAATGAAGAAGGCAAGAACAGAGAGTTTTCATAATTTAAATGTACTCAATGATCAAATACTGCCCTTCGGTAATCTTCTGTTTTGTTTTTTGTATTTGTTTTGTTTCCTTGAATTAACTTTTGCTTCCATAAAAGAAGAACAGTGGACAGATTTTATCCCTGGGCTAGTAAATTTTCATGACTTTTCATCTTCCTGCCTTATACAGTCTGCCAAGAAAAAATGCAGAAATCTAAATCCCACATGCTTCAATATACTATCCATCAGACCCCTCAAACAGAGACTAATCTCACTTTTTTTACAAGGGACAGCTAGCCACTAAAGGGTGAAAAGTCTCTGCTGTTTTCCTTGTTGTATGAAACAGTGGGATTATCAGGGATTGTGAAAACAAGCTATACTTCTAAATAACAAGGGTCAATCTGCATACAACTCCTTCTCCATCTTTATTTTGTCTGAATAGCTTTTAGTGGTCTTCCTCAAAATCATCCTTACAGTTCTGTATTCACAGAATCACATAATCTGTTGAGTTGGAAGGGACACACAAGGGTCATCAAGTCCAACTCCTGGCTCTGCACAACACCATCCCCAAGAGTCACACCTTGTGCCTGAGAGCATCATTCAAATGCTTCTTGGACTCTGTCAGGCTGGTGCTGTGACCATTTCCCTGGGGAGCCTGTTCCAGTGCCCAAACACCCTCTGGGTGAAGAATCTTTTTCTAATATCCAACCTAACCCTCCCCTGACACAACTTCAGGCCATTCCCTCGGGTTCTGGCACTGGTCACCACAGAGAAGAAATCAGTGTCTGCCCCTCCCCTTCCCCTCATGAGGAAGCTGGAGACTGCAATGAGGTCTCCCCTCAGTCTCCTCTTTCCCAGGTTGAACAGAACAAGTGACCTCAGCCACTCCTCATAAGGCTTCCCCTCAAGGCCCTTTGCCATATCAGTTGCCCTATTTTGGACACTCTCTTACAGCTTTATACCTTTTTTGTACTGTGAGTCTCAGAACTGCCCCCATCAGTCAAGGTGAGACTGCCCCGGTTCACCCTCCCTTGCCCAGCTGGCGATGCTGTGCCTGATGCCCCCAGGACAGGGTTGGCCCTCCAGGCTGCCAGGGCACTGCTGGCTCACTCTGAACTTGCCACCAACCAGCACCCCCAGGTCCCTTTATGTGGCACTTCTTTCCAGCCTCTCATGCCCCAGTGAGCGCATCCAGGGTTGCCCCATCCCAGATACAGAATCTGACACTTTCCCTTGTTGTACTTCATATGGTTGATTTGACTGAAGAGATATTTGATTATCAGTACTACTTAACATGCTAACATTTTTTTTTTTTTTCTCTTGGCTGGACCTATATATTTTAAGCAACCTGTCATGTAAAATCCATAAAATACAGAAAAGACAACTAACAGAAATTACAATCAACGGCAATAAAATAAGGGAATATTGAGCACTCAATTACAGTTACAGGATCTGAGTATTTGTCTCTCCATTAAATTTAGATGATAAAAATGAATTCTTATATTTAGTAAATATGTTATAATTACCAGAATGGCAGGTCATCAAAAGTTACAAAAATTATTTTCAGACTATTGGAAATATTTTACTGAATTTTGTGATATTCTTTCTACTTATAACCCATAAGATTGTTTGATAATGTAGCATTTTGAAAATATAACTTTACCAAAAGTAGGGAAAAAAGGTTGATAAGGCTCTTAGATCATATGGGAGGAACAACAGAAATGCCAATGATTTTTTAAAATGGTCTATGAAATTATTTTCTAAACCTGCAAGGGAAAAAGAAATTCTCATTCACAATTCATGTGTATATCTCAGCTTCCACTGCTGAATGAAAGCTACTGATTATGTTGTATTTTTGTAAGTCAGGGTCTTATAAAAATATTTTCCTGTGAAATTAAAATCCTGACAGCTGGCTTTCTCTAGTTTGACAGTTTTTCTTGCAGGTGCAGGGATTTCTAAAAGCTTTATTTAGGGAATAGAATTTGAGGAAAAAAAATCTGTGAACATTTTGAAATTATGCATTTGTTACTTATTATAAATATTAATAAAATATTCATGTGCTGAAATGTAAAAAAATTACCATTTTGTCAGTGTCTTCTATTCCTCCCAAAAGAAACCTTTAGAGATAAGTTTATAAGTGAGTTTAAAAATATATTTTTTTCCCTCACATTTGCAGCGAAATACACTAAGCAGATACTGTAACTCAACTCTCTGGAAGCAATATGTGAATCTGAGTTTCTAGAACCCATTCACAACTCCTTTTTTTCTTAAATACCAGAGATTTGTGCTTAAAAAGATGAAGTGGGAAACAGGCTTGACAGCAATATAACAGTTAAAAATAAATTAGTGCTCCCTATAAAGTGAAAAGACTGTAGACACATGGAGAATTGTTCATGAAGAGTTCACATCTATTGCTGACTGATTCATATTTCAAATGGTAATGGGTGTGATATGACATATGTTAATGAGGATGAATACAGAGCACATTCAAAATTGTGAGAAGAAACGTATCAGGTGGTATTTTCCTTCACAGTCTGAAGACGTTTGAACCCATCTTGCTTGAATGAGAATTCCCATACATATACAAAGTCCTTTGTAGTATTCTTTAAGCTTATTTCTGATATTTTTGGGCAGACAGAACAATTTTATGGAAATAATACTTATTTTTTTGACTATAGATGGCTCCTAGTTAGCTTTGCAGCCAGATGAATATGAGTCCCAGCAGTTTGGAAAATTCTTGTTTGTTCTTTTTGAAGTCCAGTAGACCGCTGAACTGAGTGGCAGCATAAAAATTGAAAGTGCCTTGAAAATAAAGTATTGGTAATTTTGTCTTTACTGTGAAAAACGGAAATCCATCATTGCATTTGACTGATTTAAAATTTGAGGAAAAAGTTGCTTAGTAAAGATCAGAGAGAGTTTCATTTTTCTGTCAATGAACTTTTATTTTAAGATTTCTGAAATCAGCTTTGGTAAAACTTAAAACAGGAAAAACACCTTCCCATCATTGTATGACTGATCTTGGGCAATTAACTTGGGGAATTGCTGTTAAAAATGCAAGTTCTAAGTTATTACTGGATAGTTAACATAAATTAAGATTGTTACTGAAAAAACTATTTCTCTGTGATGTTAAAGGCATGAGGGTATTTTTTTTTAATTAAAATGGAAGGTAAGCCAACAAATAAATAGAATCATTTTTCCTGCTTAATGCCCTTTAACTTTCTATGAAATGAAGACATCTTTTCTTTTCACAAAAGTCAGTAGCTATCAAGGTTTAGACAAAAGGTTTTCGATTGTTCCTTACTGGAGATTTGTGTATACCATAAATCAATCCCCATTATCTTTATTATATTGGTTAATTTACACTTTTCTGTATTATCTTGGTAATTTCTGAATGAATGAGATCTTTATACACCACATGTGCTCTTTGTGCTATCATCACATATCAAACACCTTTTAGAGTAAGTTAATGAACAAAGCATTTTGCTTTGTTGCTATAGCAATATATTGCAAAACTATTCAGTTATACGTTCAGATATATTAGTAAAGTGAATTTTCCTTAACATTTTATAACGTTTTTCACTTTATATTAATAAAAGTAGTTTCAAAATACCATAAAAAATTTCCAAGATATCTCAGCTTCAGACATCAACAGAGTAATTATAAACTCAATTTTTATCCAAAAAAATCCGGGAGAGTTTTAAAAGTTATTTCAATTTTGCAGAAGTTCAGTAGTACATGGCAAGAGAGCATTTTAATTGACTGCTTCATTAAAAACTAACAAACAAAACCAAGAAAAAAGCATCTGAAACCATCTGAAAAGACACAATATTTTGTGTTCATCTTACTGAACAAATTTTCCTTCCTAGACAACAGTATATCTGATTTGAAACCTCTTTTATGTTCTACTGCAATGTCACATACATGGATAATATATTAGTAAGGATTTGGATTACTGCTTTTTAAACTGTGCTAAATGGACAACTGATGGTGCAGACAGCCATGATACAAGGTCTACATATTTCTCAAAACACTTGAATTTACAATTTTGTGATTAATGGGGAGGGTTCTGTGAAAGAATTGTTGGGATTTAACAGTGACCTGGATAGCCATTATGTTTAAGAACAAGTAGTTCAACCCAATAGAATCGGTTTATAATATGTTTTTTGAAATCAAACTTGATTAAAGACTGTCTTTAAAATATTTTTACTATACTAATAGAAATTGAAGTTATCTTTAGTATATTTCTGTAGAAGAAAATATTGCAGTAAAACCTTTCCATATCTTTTCCATGGCATCTCTAGGCAATCTTTATTCCTTTCTCTTTTTATTTTGTAAAAATCTTTATCTCTGGCTCTTTTTTTCTCACTATATTTCCAGTTATTTCAGTTCTGCTATATATTCAAGTAAGCCATAAAAACAAGACTATAGGTTTCTGTAACCTTATGTCATGTCAGCTGGGGCAGAAGATATTCTCCTCTTGCTCTAGTGAGTCAGAGAGTAATTGTCCAACACCTATCAGTATTTCTCAAGGATACTCAGAGTCCCTGAGAAATCAAACCTACTTTGATCACTTAAAGACTTTGGGCTGTGTTTTTAAAATACGGTGTTCTTTTTATTTCTGCTAATTTGATCTGATTATTAAACATCCACGTATAGCTGTGAGTATTGAACTTGGTTCCTTGCAGTTTAGGCTCTTGTGCACTGGGAAGATATTTATGTATAAGATATAAACAAGGAGCAGAGATATCTGGTAAATGCCAAATGATCCTGCAGAGAAGACTCAAAGAGTGTCTAGTGAAACAAATTACTTTTGCAAAATAAGCAAAACCAGAACAAGTTTCGGTCCTCAAAAGAAGATATGAGTAGCAAATGGGATCACCTGTTTTTGTTTTGGGTACTGGCAGTGAAAAAATNGGAAGGAAGGAAGGAAGGAAGGCCCTCTTTATTTTTTCATCTCTTTGTTGCCAAGCTGTCAAGCCTGACAACCTTAACACCTGGGACTAGAAACCATCAAGGATCATAGCCATCAGTGCTAAACCAACATCAGTTCCATAGTATTGTAAACTGATACTCATAGTAAGAGTTAGTATATGTTTCATACAGAATAATTGTTTGCATATGTAATTATAATGTTTAATAATGATTAAGAACTAAGCACTGGCAATGCATACTGAAAATTTGAAAAAAAACTTGGTTTTCTGTCTTTAACATGGTCACATCAAATCTCCAATTTCCTAAGAATAGATATATCTATACATTCATTAGCAACCTAGATTAAGTCCTGCAAGTGTTCTGCAAGTTAGATAATACAATTCAAAATCAATCTTAAAATAAACCACATAGCCAACAAACAAAGAGAACTGGACATAAGTTTCAAAAGGTCTTTTCTGTCAGGAGGATTTAAACTATATTAATTTTTTTCAGAATTACACAAGAATAGAATGGTTAAGTTCATAACAGTGGATGTCTACTGCATTTCACATTAATAACAGTTTAATAATTCTAAATGACAGAAGGCTAACAATTATGAAACACAAATTTGCAAGTGGGAGAAGTTGGATGATGATGTAATGCAAGGGAAAAAATCAAATAAGAAAGAAAAGTAAAATTCCCCCAACAAAAGAAAAAGTTTTAAATGGTCTTAAGATGGTTTATGTTAAATTTTCTAGACATTATCAGGGACTGCTTGTTTGAAATGGCAGGAGATATCATGGTTACTTTCTCTTTATTACTGAAATAGACACATAACTTGTACAGACGTAACTTGGATGTGTCATCTTCCTTACTGACAAAACCACCAGTGTTTAAAGGACAGAACGTACCTCATATCAAATAACCATTCCTTGTAGCATGTTGTCATGTCTCAGTAAAAAAAATGTGATGCCCTGTATCCATCCATTTTAAAGTCAACCATTTAAAGTGCTTCAAATATTTTTCAGTGCATGGGGTTTTTTCAATAAGAAAAAAACATGTCATAGAACTCACCCTTCTATGTTCAAATCATTCTTCATGATAATTTTCTACTCTCACATTTCTAAAGCAGATGGCAGATTACAACACCTTGGGTTGTTCTCGCATGGTAATTTCCTTCTGTAGAACTTTGATAATAAAAACCTCTTTGTTCCCAATTGTAAACATTGCAGAACTCATTGTCACTATATATTGAATCATTTTTGGAGATTATGTTGTAACCATTAAATTATGACATAGTACTTAGGAAAGAAGAACGGAACATATTTCTAGTATAGATACTGAAATTTAAATTAACAGCTTTTCTTAAAATACAGAATGGTTGAGAAAGGGAAATTTCTAAGGGGATTACATATTGTCCAACAGTTTATAATATATAATATAATATAAATGCTATTGATTTTCAACTTGAAGATTTTGTTTTTTAGATTTTTGGTATGTCTGTGAGTACTGTAGGGTTATTCTGGAAAAACTACAAAATTTAAAACTGATTCTTTGCATTACTATTTCTGAAAGAGATAATAGCTGTTTCAGTACCTTTCCATCCTTTATTTAATTGATTGACATATTTTAGAATAGCTAAGATACTCTTTTAATGTATCAATATATTGTTGTTTTCTATTAAATATTAAGTAGAAACAATTGTTTTTATCACCTGTACTGTTGCAGTCAAAATTATGCATACAGAAAATGGAACTCATGTCTAGAACTAGGTAAGTATTGTTTGCCTAATTAAATTCTGAGTTACTAAACTGAAATGGAGCAAAGAGTGACCATCAGTCCAGTTACAACAACATTTATACTTTAAATCAATACAGGAAAAACTCTTTTATAATAATACACTAAAAAGTGTTAAACAAAAGTCCTTACTGCACCTGCCCCTCTGTCACAGGGTTGTGCTTATTCTCTGTGATGGTCCCTGGCTCTTCAGGTTGACAGTGGTGACTTCCACTGAGCAAAGGGTGCTGGAGCCCCACCATCAATCACCTCCATCCTTCCCCCTTTGCTGGGAAGTAGTCAACAACGTGACTAGAGCACAACAATCATGCCCAAAGTCCTGCAGTCTCTTTGGGACTATTTTTCAGTCTTTTCTTGCTGCAGTCTATTTCATCCTCTGCTTGTATCAAGGTCATGAATTCACTGGCCAGGTCTGCTTATCTTGACCATCTGTCATGATTTATCCCCAAAAGAATCACACAGATACTCCCACTTCCGCTCCTGGCCTTAGTGTGGAAGAGGGTCAAGGAAAAAAAATCCCCGTGGGTTGAGACAAAAATAGTTTTATAATTGAAACAAACTATAATGTAATAATAATAATGAAAATGAGAGAGAGAACCAGCACCCAAGAGAAGAGATGCACAATACAATTGCTCACCACCAGCTAACTGATGCCACGCCTGCTTCAAAGCAGCAAAGTGTCTCCTGGCCAAGTTCCCCCAGTTTATGTGCTGAGCATTACATTCTGTGGTATAGAATATCCCTTTGTCCAGTTTGGGTCAGCTGTCCTGGCTGTGCTCCCTCCTGGCTTCTTATGTGCATCATCACTAGCAGAGCTGAGTGAGATGAGAAACTGAAATTCTTGATTTAGTAAATACTACTCAAACCCAACTAAAAGAATGTGTTTTATTCTCATCCAAAATCCAAAATACAACACTGTACTAGCTACTAAAATGGTATTTACCTCTATCCCAGCCAAAACCAGGACACCCTCACTGTAGGGGGTTTGTCTGCCCTCAGATCCCCACTGCAAAGTCCCTGGACCGGGCCCACTCCCTCACAGCCACATCTCTGCCCTTATTTCCTTTGCTGGACTAACTTTCTAGTTGACCCTCAGCCTGGCCTCATGCCCATGGCCCTCTCCAGCCCTTCTGGGGCAGTGTGACCCTTGTTCCCCTCACCAGGCCTGATCCCAGCAACCTCCCCCAGGCTAATGCCCTGTCCTGACCTCTCCCACCATTCTGGGGCTGTCTGACTCTGGTTCCCCTCACCAGACCTGATCCCAACAACTTCCCCCAGGCTAATGCCCTGTCCTGACCTCAGAGGCACCTGATACCCTGTCTCCATCCCAATAGAGGCGCCCAATGATGTTCTGGGCTGTGGTACCCTGTAACGACAGGCCACTGTTTGTTAAATAGTGACAGCTGTGGTGTGTCATTAACCTTATTCACAGATGTGAAATCACAACATGCTAAATCAAAATCATCAGATAATTAAAAAAACACACTAAATCTGGTTTAGATTTAAAAAAAAATATCCAAGCATTTACAATATCTAGTATTTACTTATATTTGAAACTGGATTATTTAAATAATATAAAAACATTTTCTGTGTTAGAGAAATATGGTTATGGTACCCTTGTAATGGGTTTATATATTCATGATTCTTATATACACTACATCTTTTTGATTTCTTTGCAATTGAATCTATAATAATTTTAATCAGAAATAAAAGCCTACAATCTTTCTTAATCCAGAACATCTTGCCCATTTCAGTACGTCACTAATTCTCATTATTGCATTACTTCCCTTCAGTGAGCATAATAAGCCTGTATTAGCTAAGTTGCCTTGAACTTAAGGTTCAAGTCTATTTTATTCAGATTATCCTAAAAGACTGAATTTAAAAACACCCTTTTCTCTTTCCCAGGCCTTCTTCCCCTTTAGCAGTGCAGGGAAATGGAATGGGGGTTATGGCCATGATTTTTCTCCTGCTGCTCAGGAAAAGGAGTCCTTCCCCTGGTCCAGTATGGAGTGCCTCACACAGGAGACAGTTTTCCACAAACTGCTGCAACATGGGTCACTCTTCCATGGGGTGCACAGCCTGCTCCAACGTGGGTCCCCCAGAGAATCGCAAGTGCTACCAGGAAACCTGCTCCAGCGTGGGCTCCTCTCTCCATGAGTCCACAGGTCCCTGCAAGGAGCCTGCTCCAGCACAGCTTTCTCATGGGTTCACAGCCCCCTTCTGAGCACCCACCTGCTCCAGCAGTGGATCTCTGCATCTCAATGGATCTCCATGGGCTTCAGGGGCACAGCTGCTTCACCATGGGCTGCATCATTGGTTGCAGAGGAAACTCAGCTCAGGTGCTTGGAGCATCTTCCCCTCCTTCTTCACCGGNTCTTTCTTGAATATGTTATCACAGGGGGTCTATCACCATTTCTGATCGGCCCGGCCTTGGCCAGCAGTGGGTCTGTTTTGGTGGCACCCGGCACTGGCTCTGCTGGACATAGGGAAGCTTCTGGCAGCTTGTCACAGAAGCCACCTCTGTAGACCCACCCACTACCAAAACCTGGCCATGCAAACCCAATACACCCATCTGTTTGACCAAAGGGAGCCAGTAAATGTGGTGGGTTCATTTTAGCAAAGATTTGGCTCTTCACATGAGATTAGTATGAGACGGTACTTAAGGGTTCATTTAATTTAACTTCTGCTGTAAAGTTAAAGGTGTGTTTTGATACATTAAAATATATAATAGATTTTAAGAGTCTGAGACAGATGTTGTCCCATGGCCAACAGGTCAATGCTAATAAAACTAACCATCTGGCAATCAAGTCAGAAAAGAGATCAAACATCACCCAGAAAAGTTAAGGGAATATGTCCTAATCTAAACAAACACAACAATAATTTGATCTTGTATTTAATGAAATAGCTTTTCCAATTTTGGACCATTTAAAATCTTTTAAATATTCTATGTATAATTAATCTAGACATAAAATATATATAACCATACACATAACACTATATATTTAATTGTATAATGAAACCATATATTGAAATATAGCTTATCTAGCAATACTCATGCTTAGTGCTGCAAAGATGATATATCTAAGATGATATAAACAAACTGCCACACAGACAAGAATATCTAAATATATATAAAACAGATTATGTCTGTTCTGTGTCAGAAACAAGACCTGACAGGGTAAATCCTAAACAAGGCAGAGCACATCACATATATACATGGCTCCTGTGCAGAGTGTGACTTCATGTATTCAGCCCATGCATGGAAATGAAACAACACAGCTGGAGCCACTGCCTGGAAATAGCCTGTTATCAGAAACCTGGCATAACTGATGGAATGTCACAAGCAAGGAGAGTGTGTTTTTCATTTTAATGACAACAACTTGTGTAGTAAGAGCATATGGTGCCTGAGAATATGGCTTTGCATATGTCTCAGTCTCTGCTATGTATTTTTGCTTATTCAGGTGACTTAGCACAACATAAATGTGGACTAGATTTCACTAGACAGGATTTTTAAAGTATTTCAGAAGTCAGGAAAGGATCTCTTACAAAAATTTCATTCTCAGTGTTGAAATTACTGTTATCATAGAATCATAGAATATCCTGAGTGGGAAGGGACTCACTAGAATCATCAGTCCTGGCCTAGCCCGGGACAGACCCAAGAAACACATCATGTGTATGAGAGCATTTTCCAAATGCTTCTTGAATTGTCAGGCTGGTGCTGTGACCACTTCCCCGGGGAGCCTGTTCCAGTGCCCAACCACCCTCTGGGTAAAGAACTTTTCCTAATATCTAAGTTAACCTTACCTGACTTAGCTTCATGTCTTTTCCTTGGGTCCTGTCACTGGTCATGAGAGAAGAGATCAGTGTCTGCCCCTCCTCTTCCCCTCACAAGGAAGCTGGAGACTGCAATGATGTCTCCCCACAGTCGCCTTTAGGCTGAACAAAGCAAGTGCCCTCAGCTGTTCTTCCTGTGGCTTCCCCTCTAGGCTACACTATTTCACATACTTACTGTCAGTCCTCTGTTGCAGTAAAGTTCAGTAAGCTGACAATACCCTTCCAGATTTTAAAAGGATACATATTTCTTGGCTGTTGAAATTGTATTTCTAAAAGCTGTAGTTTACTCATCTTAGTGTTATATTCAGTATATATTCAGTAATAGCCAGCAAGCACAGACCTCTTGTTCAGCTTGATCCTTGTCAAAGAAATTGTTGTCTGGTCAGCAAGGAAGAACTCAAGGACATACATAAAGAAAGTTAAGTTTTGGTCTTAAAGAAAACCTCCCAGTAAATATTTGACTAAAGAGAACATGGTAATACTGCTGCCTCTGACAGCTTTTCATCAAACTTTAAGCAATAAAACAAAACAACCGTTTATATATGTTGGTGACCATTGGTTAACATAATTAAACATTTATTTCTACCAATAGGAAGGAGCGCAGTGGAGGAATGGCAGGTGGGGGAACAACATCCCTGTCAGAAATAAAAGCTGCTGGTCTGGCCCTCCCAGAGCTGTTCCTGGAGCCATCACCCTGAGTCAGCAGGGGAGGTTCTCCAGAACCCCTTCAAGGCTGGGGGAGGTTTACTTATTTACAATGTTTAAGTGAGGAAGCAGAGGCAGGGAAAATGGGAATCAAATGGGAATTGTGAGAAATCAATGTGAAAAAGTAGAGGGATAAGAAGTCCTTGTGTGTAGGGCCAGAAGCTGTGCTCAGTGATCCTTGCAGGTCCCTTCCAACTAAGGATACTTTTTGATTCTATTATCAGAAGTAAAAAAGGGACCAGTCTATTAGAAGCCCTTGGTCGTTTATTCTCAGTATTACATGCATACTTGCACAGTTCTCAGTTTTTTAGATTTCTGAGGACTTTGATGTATTCACAATTCATCTTAATTGAAGACTGACACTCCCTCTGTTCCATCTTGAATCCGCCTGAAGAAAGGTGGAAAGAGATGTTATACAAGAGCATTTAGAGACAGGACAAGTATGAATGGCTTTAAATTGAAAGAGTACGTTTAAATTAAGTATTAGGTGAAAGTATTTTACTATGAGGGTGGTGATGCACTGGTACAGGTTGCCCAGGGAAGCTGTGGCTGCTGCATTTCTGGCAGTGTTCAAGGCCAGTTTGGAGGGAGTTCTGAGCAACCTGGTCTAGTGAAAGGTGTCCCTGCCCATGGCAAGGGGCTTGGACTTGGGTGATCTTTAAGGTCCCTTCCAACTCAAGCCATTCTATGATTTTATGATAACAGATCCTTAGTTTTCATGTGACAACCATAGCTAAGATAATCTTACTAGTTGTATAACTTTAAACACCAAAATATTATTCTTCAATAACACTGTAAGTAGCAGAAAAAGAGACAGGTAATATTTCCTGAACTATATAAGCAGCTGTTCTTAGAAACACCATTAGTTTCTTTATATTTATCAGGTGCTATCTGAAGGATCTGATATATAGTTCAATATTTATAACATTGTTACCAATTTGTAGAGAAGAGACTGCAAGTATGAAATTTGCTGTTAAAAACCTTATTTCTTGTAAAAATGCTGTACACTTTCTTTTTCTTTCCCACTTCTTTTCTAAATGTTAATTTTATTTACAGAAAAATACTGAAAAACTGTCCACATAATTCATGTTTTGAATTGCATAAAAACATCTTTTTCTGAAGACATGTCAGGGTAATGGCTAGATGCTATTTTCTCAATGGAAGAAATTGATTTGGTTAAATATATTTTATTGCTCATTGAATAATTTAGCTTAACAACTACTTCTGTTGGGGTGACTAACCTCATAACTTATTGACTACAATCTTTGTTAAGTTGTGGACAAATCAAATTCATACATTGAATGAGTTGGTTTTTCGGGTACCGTAGTGGCTTAAAACATTAAACATGTGGTCAAAATAAAAGATCCTGTATATGAAATATATAAATATGAATATTTATATTTATACACCCATAAAGTCATCCATAAATCAAGCTGGACAACAATAAACACTTGAAAAACAAAGCAAGAACACAAACATAAAATTAGTCCATATTTCATATGTATATTTTTCACATGCTCCTAGGAGGAAGGATAAAAGCAGTGCAAAAACAGAGGAGGTAAGCTTAAAGAACTGGTGAGTCTCTGCAATTTAGTCATTCCTATATCCTATCTAAGTCTGTTTGAGAGTTCTATACCTATCACTGAAATCTTTTAAATGTGAATTTTTTCACACAACTAACTCCTGTTCAACTTTATATAGATTTCTCTTGTCCATTCGAACTCCTCATGTCATCATTTAATCCCAGCTGGCAACTAAGCACCACACAGCTGCTCATTCACTCCCCTTCAGCAGGATGAGGGGAAGAGACTTGGAAGGATAAAAGTGAGAAAACATGTGGGTTGAGATAAGAACAATTTGTTAATTGAAATAAGGGAAAATAAAATAGTAATAATTATTATAATTTTTAAAATTGTAATGAAAAGGAAAATAAGAGACACAGAGAGAGAGAGAGAAAACACAAGACAGACAAGTGATGCCAAACCAATCTCTGAGCAGAAGCCCCTCCAGCCAACCATCCCCCTAGTTTATTGCAGACCACGATGCCACATGGTCTGGAATATCCCTTTGGCCAGTTAGGGTCAGCTGTCCCAGTTGAGTCCCCTCCCTCACAGCTTCTTGTGCACTCCCAGCCTCCTTGCTGGTGGGGTCATATGAGGAGCTGAAAGCGCTGTGCAAGTGCTGCTTAGCAATAACAAAAACATCTTTGTGTTTTCAACATTGTTTTCAGCACACATCCAAAACACAGACCTGTATTATCTACTGTGCCAAAAAATAATTCTACCCCGACAAAAACCAGAACACCTTGTCTCCCCTTTTGTGTCAGTTTTGAAGGAAATTCAGAGATAGGAATTAATTCCTGAGATTCTTTAGGAAGCCTGTAGCTTCAAAAGAGAAAGCCTTTTCAACAAGGACACATAGTTTATCTTTATTTCTCACTCATAAAAAAGAAGAGTATAAGGGTTATCTTTCTTTTCAGCATCAGCCTGGCAAGGGAAAGAGAAATAAGAGAATGCAAAGAAACACTTAAGACATAAGATGAGGCTACAAGAACAGAGCCTAATTTCTGTCTCCACAGACACTCCAGTCTTTTATGTGAGAAATGTCATTATCCTTCAATAAAAGAAATGGGAGGAGCAGGTGGAAGAATCAGTAGAATATGTACAATGAGCAGAACCTTTCAAATTTCACCTCTCCTAGATCTTGTGAGGACAGTTGTAGCTGTCAGGAAATCAAAGAATTCACCTGTCTCTGTTCTACTCCTAAAGAAGTATTTTAGGCAAGTTCACAGTAAGGTAGTAGCACGTCTTTCTGCTCTGCTTATGTTACTGTGTCTGTCAGCAAACTCACTTTTACTTTAGATTTATGCTAAGGGTAAGCTGTTAGACTCTTTATAATATGGATTTTGATAATTTCCACTTTTTAATGACTAACAGTAAATAACCAATCTAGATGTTAGATCATTGTAGGAAAGTTCACAATAACTCACATCTATTCAAACATTTAAAATTTGCTGTGGAAGCTAGCATGGCAGATAGCTTTGGGAATGCTCCATCTATGCTTAGATTTATCTCATAATTATTTGATTGCTTGAGGTTTTTGTGGACACTGAGTGCATTATACTAAAACTGCTTCCTAGTCTTATTCTATGTGACCAGCTAAGCTACTTATCAGAGTTGTAATGGAGAAAATTTTACATTATATACACAGATATAAGGAGGAAATTATTTGATTTATGTTGGTGATAACAAACTATAGATACCACAACAAGAAAATGGAATTGCTGTGCTTAAAACTGGTGGAGAGGAAATAAAGTGCCATTTCCTATAGCCCACTTTATTATGAAAGGACAGAAGATAAATATTATCTTGCAAATCAATTCAGAAACAAGTAATCTGAAAGGATTCAAAGTTGAAAATCAAACACAGTAGGTGCCTCAAGTTTACTTCCTAGTTTAATGCTCTTGAGATGCAAGAGGATGCAGACAGTGGACTTTATAAAATTGTAAAAGTCAAAATATGTTATGAATAACATACATCTTGCAGATCACTGGCTAATGCATTAATTGCTGACTGCAGGTCCTGTTCAGATGTACCAGTCTAACAGAAAATGGAGCTGCACATAAAACTAAGAAACATATCAAAGCCTAGGAATAAACAATTTTAGAAGGACAAAAAAATGAGTGATTAGAATTTCAGAAATAAAAGTATGAGCGTAGGAACCACATTTTTAGAAAAGAGACCATAAATTATTGCAATCTACTGAACATACATAAATTTACACTAATAAAAATGTAATCATACACTTCCAGTAGCTGATAAGGTGAAGTTATAAAATTAAAGAAAACAAGCTGTGGATAAAGAGGTAACAAGGTCAAGAGCTTTTACAGAGAAAAACAAACAAACAAACAAACAAACAAAAAACAACTACTTTTTTTCATTCTAAAAATGGTGGATGAATAAGAGTGTGTTTGAATGCTGTACGTAGCTTAAGAGTAATCAAAAAACAACTAATAAACTATGAGAAAGACAAACTGAGCATACAAGTATTGCTTCAGGAGTTTGATAAATACTCTAGCAAGCAATATATTCAGGATTCGCCTTTTCTGTGAGGTCCTATTTCTTTATTCAGAGAATAAGCAACCCAAACTGAATGAATTTTTCTTGATTGGAACTGCATTTTCTATGCATTCATGTTAAATTTTAACAACCAACAAATAAAACCCCTTTCATTGTTGATGTGATTCTCTTTTTTTCCTTTTTATTTTATTGGTTTTTAATGAAAGAGATGACTGAGAAAGACAAGGCCCTTGAGTCTTGGGAAGGCAGAAGAGGGGGGCTAGGGACCTGGTAGTTTCAGAGCTCTTTATATTAGATATTGTTTTTCTCTTCAGTATATCAAAAGACATTGGATAATAGTGTACTGCCCAATTATGAAGAAATTTAATTAAATTCTATATTCAAATACTTAGATGAAATATCTTCAGTACAAAATATTTTTCCTATGCCTACAACCAAAATTTCATGTCTATTGTTTTAAATACAAAACTGAAAAGAACAGCCCCAAGAGACTGTCCGTGTCTCCATCAGAGTCTGTCTGCCTCTCCATCAGAAAGTATATATACATCTATACTTTTTTTGGCTTAATACATGTCTCTGTGGTCTGAAATCCTTGTTATTTATTCTGCTGGTCCCCCCACTCACACACACTTGTTAACAATTTAACTCATTTAATAATAAGATTAGTTAGACAAAGCTTTAGAGTAACATAATTTTATCAAGGCAATAGTATTAATTTTCTTTGTTTGACTGATACTTGGCATAATCACCACATTCTTTCTTGATGGCTCTTATCTGTAAATTAGTGTTGAAAAGAAAAACTAGCATGTCAGTGTTCTATTTTTTCTGTTACACTTTTATCTGCCTTTCACTTCCTCTGAGTAATTCATTCTGTTTCTACTTCTGTTTCTAGAAAATTAGTGCCAGTAAGCTGTCCGTCATAGGTCTCTAAATGTCATTCCACAGAATGACTTTATAATATTCACTTAAATGTCTTTTTTTATACTTAGTCTCCTGTCCTCTCAATATAGGTCAAGTACAATTGTTTTTCCAAAGGTTTATTGACGACAGTGGAATTGAACTGGACTCTAGTGGCCTGAATCCCAATTACAGTGAAGGTAGATATAAACTTCAGTCATAAAGATTCACGTACAGTCACAAATTTGACTGTTTCACCTCTGATTAATTATAAATTTGACTTTGTAAATTTTTGTATTAAGCTCTTTCAAAATACTGTGGGACACTAAACTTACTAAAAAAACCAGAAGGTATAGCAAATGACAGACTAAATCTTCTATTGAAGCCTACATTTTCAGTATAAGATAAACTCAAAAAGTTTCCAAAAAGTTTGGGAGAGATATATATGACATACTGGCAAAGCTCTGTGTTGGATTTGAAACACCGACACCACATGAGATATCACCTGTACTTGACACTTTATCATCTGTACACAATAGCCAGATTTATAGCATGGACTCTTAGAAAATCTGTCTGAAGATTTGGTAATAAAGTTCTCTTTGTAGAAATGGTGATCTCTCCCTTCCCCATCCCTCTTCTATCTTCCAAATAGTTACTCTAAGCTTCACCTTATCAATGAGAATCAATCTATTTTGACAGCTCATAACTTTAAAAATAGCCTCCCAAACACACTGGAAGGTTCATTTTTGCAAGTAATGTACAAATACTGAGTAAATTGAAGCTAAATCTGTGCTACTGATCCAAAAATTTATGTGTTCTTGAGTGATTATGAAGTTTTCTCCCAAAAAATTACTTGCTCAGTTTGACAATAAAAGAAGTGGAGACAGCAGTGAGTCACAATACACGCTGGCTGAGTGTAAGGCCATTTGGAAGCAAAATGTCATGTCCTTCAAGTTTGCCTGGCCAAAGGATAAAGAAACCAGAACATACAAGTCTGACCAACACAATAATAAGGGATGTAGTGATAAGAACAAATCTGGTAAGTGGCATAAATTGGTAAGGATATGCCATGTAGGAGAATGCTTGTCTTCATGGTTTTGATTACTTGATTATTTTTATGTTTTGCAAAATATTATCACTAGAGTAAACAAAAACAACCAACCAACCAACCAACCAAAAAAGTAAAAACAAAACCAAAAAACCCACAACCAAAAAAAACGGAACAGAACACCAGCAAATCAAAATAAACTGAAAAAAGTCCCCACCAACAAAAAAATATAGAAGACTAGAGAGCAGAATTATTAATATCTCACTCCTCACCTACGTACCCAGAAATGGGAACCTAATCTAACAATTTTTATGGTTTCAGAATGTTTTTATTTTTTATAATCCTGTATCTTTAACAAGTACATTGAAAATTATTCTTCCACTTGTCAGTTTTTTATCTTCCAGTAAAGAAATTTTCTAGGATGGGAAAGCTATGGATTGTAATTAAGAATGAGAACTCAGTTCTCCTACTTAATGAATGACTGGTCTGATCATTAAGATGCTTTGCAAAGAGTTTGTACAACCCTCATTGTCACAGTCTGAGCATTTATATCTAAATTCGTCTTGAACCTAGGAGCTACAAATGCTCAATGCATTGAAAGAAAATGAAATGACATTAGGCACAAAATGAGAGCCCAGGGAATAACATTGGAATAGACAAGAGTGCAGCTGACAACTGAGCATTTACAATAACACAGCTGTTAGACCCCCAAAAAGGTGTGTGCGGTTGGTGGTTTGTTTTTTGTTTGTTTGTTTGTTTGATTGATTGTTTTTCCCCCTTGGTATAATGTCTATTTCGTGTAAAAACTAGATTGAGCTTTTATAAATTACTTCCTTGAGTTCTGGCTTCTGTGTCTAAATTTTTGTTACATACTTGCTTGCTCATGAGATAAAAATGTTATAGGACAATCAATTCTTTCTAAATTTTTCTCACAAGAGGGTGAATTCTTGAAACTACGTGATATGAACACCAGTGAAATGTCTTCCAGGATGTATTTCAGGGAAAGCACACAGATTCACATTGGTTGTTTTTCCCTAACATGATGGGTTTGTTCATCCCTTTGCAAGTCATTTGTAGAGAACAACTGCAACATCCACGTTGCTTAAGGTTGATAAAGCGCCCCCCCTACCCTGCCCTGCCCTCCCCTGAGCATATGCTCAGTACAGGAAAAATAAACAAACACACAAACTAAAGACATTGTGTGAGCATTCAAATTACACACAATGGTTTTTACAGTCAAAATTTTAATATACAATATGGGCTGTTATCTATTTTTTCATACGTTTAAGAATTGATTTTGAGGTAATAGAAGTTTTATTGTCTTGTTCCACTAATAGCTAGGTTTAGTGGGATGCTAAGCCCAAAGCTAATAAGCTCAGCTAGAGTTTATAAGGACTGTGTTAAGAAAGGGTCTAACAATTTTCTGACCCTTCCTATTTTAGCTTTCCATTAAGGCAATTACAGAACCCTTGAAAGAATCAGGTTATGGTCTATTATTTGTGTTCTTAGTGTTTTTTCCAGAAATGTTTCTCTTATTCCTAAAACAAGTTCATCATAGAAAGAATTCTGTCTCTCAGTCTTGAGCTCTGTTAGACAGGAGCATTGCTGTGGAAGGAAATAAGTTTACTAAAGTTATTATTTTAAATGTCATCCTAGAATCTAACCACAGCCCAGATATGACCCAAGACCTGACAAGTCATTCAAAGACTATGCTATTGCCATCTGCAGTCCTTGTCAGAGCTCCTTCCTTTGTGGTTCTCAGCCATACAGATATTTTGAGAGATGGCCTTTCAGAGGGAAAAACCCCAAAGTTAATTACGAACATATTAAAACCTAGCTGAGATCAGTATCTGAGAGTACTACAAAATTGGTAGAATTAGCTTACTAGGATAATCCTGAAAGTATGGAATTTATCACAGTGACTAGATGAGAAGAAAAAAAAAAGTAATTTGCTGGATTGGTTGGTTTGTTTCTCCCTCCTGAATTATATTCTGATTTGTGGCAACCAGCCACAGTACTTACACTTCTGTATTTCAATTACCACAATTACAGTTTAGAAGGACCCTATCTATTTTATATATATATACAGTTCACAGGGGCTGCATGAAATAGTATTTTCTGGTTCAAGCAAGAATACGTACCATCCCCCCACTCTTCTCTGCAACTCCAAAACGCATGCTGTTTGTCCAGGTTTGCAATGTTTCTGTATTTAACTAGATTATATTTCTTTCTCTGAATGTGACACTATATAGTTTTTGCATCTAAAATTGTCCAGAATTTTAAAGAATTTTAGAGCCACATTAGTCAGGCATAAAATTATGAGGGTATTAAAAAAAAATGGAAACTACATGAGCAACAGTTATAACAGTCACTTTTGAAAGTGCCTGAGAAAGTACTTTGAGACATTACTTAACAGTAAGTACATCAAGTACTGGTTGGCTAGTTCAGTTGTCAAAGCTGTGCTTCTAGGTCAGAAGAGGAGTAGGTGAGAAAGACACTAAGGAAAATCCCCAAGCTCACTTTCCAGCTAGGACCTGAGATCAGATATAAAATCATAGAAGTTCACCACTACAATTGGATACTCTCCCTTGATTTATATCTAGGTTAACTTCTGTATGTACATAGTGTAATTTTTTTTTTTTATTTTCTCTCTTTTCTCCAGATTTCAGTTACATTCCAGCTGGGACCAAAAAATAAACACCTACCCCTGTAGCATCTGACAGCAGCTACAACTACATGTTGGAATCTGGAGATTTTCATCCAGAGTTATAAATATCAAATATAAAATGTGAATATATTTGGATCAACCCTCTTGTTTTAGTTTTCAAAGCTTACTGATCAAAAATTACTCTGCTGCCTTACCATATATTTAGGAAGAGAAGTTTCTTTTTGTCAACAAAACTGAACTTTCTGTGTTATTCTGGTCTGCATAATATGATGGAGTGTTGCCCTATAGCTGAATAGAAACAGATGTATATGGAGAAAATAACAAAAACAGACACAGATGGTGTATCACATGTATAACTTCTTAATTTATCCCTCATTGTGTGATACAATTATCCCAGCAAGTAGGCTGTATTCATCCCCTTTTCACAGATTCAGCCAGTTCCTGCAGGGACACTTTTCTGGATAGTGCTGTAAACTGTGAGGGCAGCACAAAAAGATTACTCAGTCTCTCACTGCACCCTCTCTAGGTCCCTTCCCTGTCCATTTTTCATTTTGTTTGTTTGTTTACTTATTTCTTTTTGAGTAACTGTGATTATGGTGAAAGGACTGTTTCAGTTATTTTTTTCATGGAAATAGTGATGTAGTTTTCTTTAGGGAAAAAAACCCAAAAACCAAACCCAATAAAACTTGTCCCATTTCCTATATAACGTTTGCAGCTATAGAATCCTCTTTTCCAAAGGATAAAGTGTTATTTTGACTTTGTGCTCAGAATTCATATTAATCTCATGAAATTTGTATAAACTCAATCTCAACAATGTTGGGTTAACTCTGAACTTTGCATAATGAATATTAAATTGGGACTTTGGTTTGAATCCCAAGCTTCTCAGTGTTTCCCCATCAATTTTTTAAAAGTGATATCTTGTCATAGCCTTAAAGATCTCTTTAAGCTTATGGAAATTGCAATATAGAAATATTATTCATGTGAGTATGGAAATAAAAGGTATTCATGATTCTATTAATTCAGCTTCACTGGCAGGTGGCTATAATAAAATAAAGATGTGTCACCAAAAGATTTATTGGAAAGGAGGCTACACTGAAAAAAGTTACATTGGTTGTTTTGTCTGTGATTAGTTTCAGATCTTCTTTCTATTTTTCCTTTCTTTTTTTCTTTTTCTTTTTCTTTTTCATTTTCTTTTTCTCTTTCTTATTTTTTTCTTTTTTCTTTTTTCTTTTTTCTTTTTTTCTTTTTTTCTTTTTCTTTCTTTTCCTTTTAAAAAAGGATTAAAAAGATAAGATGCTAGACTATTTCTGGTTCCATTAACAGTACAGAGCTATACTCTTGGCAGCATTACTTTAGGTCAGCTTTACATAAGTCCTTTATGACTTTATGACACTTTTTGCCCAGTAGAGACCTGACTCATAGATCAGGAAGAAAACACTAAATTCATTTTAGGCAAGAAGACAAGAAGCAATGCTGGAACAGGGTTCCTGAGAAGGTGGTAGATGCCCCATCCCTGAAAATATTCAAGGTCAGGTTGGACTGGTCTCTGAGCAACCTGTTCTAGCTGAAGATGTCCCTGCTTATGTAGCAAGGGGTTTGGACTAGAGGGACTTTAAAGGTCCCTTCCATACCAAACCATTCTCTGATTGCATGACTTCAACAAATGTGTAAATATGCTGTTCATACTTAGTATTCTCAACAAGCAAAATTATCTGTTTCTATTTAAGAATTTTCTTAAATTTTGAATCTATTTTTTTTTAACACCAAACTGTGTCACTAGGCACGTTTTAAAACCGAAAAAAAAAAACCCATTGAGATGAAGCTGATACATGGCCATACTTGTAGCAGTGCAGAATTAAAAACCTTCACACCTTGGATAAAATATGAGGGAGAAATCTTCGAATATGTCTCACTGCTGTAAAAAAATCAAATAAAGGAACAAAAAATACTATGAAAATACTAATCAGAAAACAAATCAATCTATATTAACTGTGACCCTTTTATTTTCTCTATGGTCAAGGTTCTGTACACAAGCAGGATTATCCCCCATACTAAATGAAAGAAAACCACCAACCTGTATTCTTGTCTGGTTTTGAATTTGCTCTACCTCAGTTATTCCAGTTTTTTATTCTGCTGCTTTCTGCTTCCCGGAAGATCTCCCACAAGGTCCTAGGCAAGGTTCTGGCCAGATCTTTGTCCTCTGATTCTGCCAAAGACAGTAACAAAACTCCATTAGGAATCCTTAACTGTTCTTAAGCCACCTTCTCCAGCAACCCTCATTTCCCTGTATCCTGAGCTAAAACTGGCCACAAAACACACATCCACAAAGTAAGCACCCACATATTTGCATGAGATGTACATGCTTCACTGACTGTACTACAAGAAATTCTTCTGACTTTAGTATTTTTGGATAGAGAAGACCAGGTCCATGTTCATGCTTGGACTAAAAAAAAGCTAATAATAAAATGGACTGGATTTACTAAAAAATTGCACATTTCTTCATCAAACTAAGATTTCTACTGTGACTATTAAGATATCAAATAGCAGAATTGTAATGAACCTTTCTTTCTTCTTTCTTATTTTTTTTCTGAAAAGTTCCAGATAGTTCTATTATGAATAATTTTTAATTATTTGGATTCTTTTGTTTTCATTCCCCTTTTTATGCTACAATGAAAAAGACAAATATATTATGCTATTTCCCTTTCTCATTCCAAAGAAAGCAGTGCAGAAAAGATGTCTTTTGTGTCAGTATTGAGAAGCACGCAGTGGAGCTGTTTTGATTTCTGGTAGTGGCAAAACCAGACAGAAAAACTCTTAGCTCCTTTTGACTCATCACAAATCCTTTCATCTAGTAATATTCATGTTTTGTACTTGTTAATTAATAAGAGAAAGCACTATAATGTGAGAAAATATATTTAGCTGCTCTTACTTTTATGAAATGTTGGGAGAAAATTTGCTTAAGTATCCAACTTCAACTGATGAATTAAAATTCCACAGCTATGTAAGTCAGTAGCTAGGGTCCTTTTCCTGATAGCAATATGTCCTACAGAGTATTTCACAGGTGTAAGATCCTGGAGCTGGAAAGGAAAACAACTGATGAGACATTTGATCTCATGTTTGCTAGCAAGAGTTGCTTTGAACACTGGAATCTAGATTAAGGCTTAGCAATTTCCAAACTGCATTCACGTGTCCTGATGCATGCACTGTATATCAGAGTCAAAGCTAAGAAAATACAGCTGTGCTGCAATGAATTTCTGTCCTGAGAAACTGGAGAACCAAGATTCAAGGCCCTGCATACACTTACTTTCACAATGTAGGCTGTGCAAGACTTTAGATCAGTGAGGCGTGGTATCTATGGCAGCTATTTCTTAAAACAGCAGCAACATTTTTTTCCTAGACTTATTCTAGGTCATGTTTTCTGTATGTTACTTCTCTGTTCTGTGAATGAGGGAATTACTTCAACAAGGGATAAGAAATGTTCAGATTTTCTGTTCCTCTTCCTACAATTCTTCACATCTATTTTCATTGAAATAGAGAGATTTTCTTTCCTATCACTAACTAGATTATGTCTCAAGATCTGACTTTGAAACACTGCCATTATAAATTATTTAATTTTGATTCACCTTTTTGAAACAGCACTTCTTTGATCTGCCCTTGAAATTAACACTTTACAAGAATACATACTTGTGTTTCTAGTGTTATAGGATGCTAGGCTTCATTTTAAACAATTTATTTTTTCTGAAGTATTTTTCTTACAGTATATGAACTTCAATACAACAGAGTATTATTCATTTTTCTTCTAGAATAGCACGTAATCATTTAATGATGGATGTAACAAAAATTCCATGTAATTAATTTATTTACTTCAGGTACCTTTTTATATGTTTTGAATTAATTTATTTCAGTATAAGAGGACATTTCATTACACTTGTTCGTGCCCAGAATTTTGCTTACTGAGCAACACTGGGGTTTTTTCTGCATAGAAACAAACTTTATTCTGCTAATGAATAGAAGAAAATTTCTTTGTTTTGATTAACTTAGTTATTGCCTTTATAAAGATTTAAAACAAATTCTGCTGATATATATAAATTCAAAGAACTATATTCAAAAGCATTTTTGATAGAACAAGAACTAAATTAAAAATATATTTTGTGTATTTTCCTAAATAAAATCCACTAAATTTAATTAAGTTTTCCCAGGTTTCACTATTTCTTTAACAAACTGAAAATGTATATGCTACTTCTACTGCAAAGCATAATACTTACAAACAATTGACAACAGCAGTAGTGTTACTTCCACTACTCCTACTCTTCCTAGTTACATGCAAGCCCCATAAGATATTATGTCTTTTTATTCAGGATTTCCAGTTGACATGTAACCAATCCAATTAAAAACATTTTGCTAGATTCAGTTTTGAGTTTTATCATAGTTTTTAGTTCTGTTATTGTGATTGTAATTATGTAAATAATATCATATTCCAGAATACCAGGTACATGAAAAAATGTCAGTGTTACTAGGAAAAGTTAGTGTGGGGTAAATAATGAAATGTATTTCATGTTCATGTGATCTCGATCTGTCTGCATCTGGAAATCATATAAATTATCATCAAAAGTAATAAAGAATTGGGTATTACTTTTTCTGCTCATCAAATGGGAAAAATGTGAAGGAAGTGTGTAGATTGAGATAATTTTAAGACCAGTTAAAATTAGGTGAGGCATATAAATTTATCATAAAGAGATTAGATAATGAAGAGGTAAAAACATATGGTTATACTCCAAAGTATGGAAGTATAACTTTTTCATTCAGGTAATGATGTTCCAGTGACATTTTACAAGGAAGTGGTAAATACGGTGTGCAGTTCTTGTGACTTAACATTAGATAAAATTTCTACAGATTTGTACAATTCATAAATGTTCAGGAAAAGAAGAACCTACCAAATAAGACAAATCAAAAAGTTTAGCATAGAAACATATAATCTTAGGAGACCTATTTTTTTCATCTCTATAAATATGCAAAGAATTAATAACTATCAGCACTGATGCAAGAAGAAACAGGTATAAATTAATCAGGCTGTGAAAGGTCAGTTGGAAAACCCAGAGAATTTACAATATATTCTTCCATGGCAATAAATCAGGAAAATTCAAGTGTCTGTAATATAGGAGACATTAAATTTCTACTGGCATTAGTAGTAAGATCAGCAGAGCAGGTTAAAGAGGTGATTACCTTCAGATATGTTTTTTTCTGAAACTTATATTTCTTTCCATTTTTCAGGCTTAATTACTTCATACATTAAATTACTAGTTTACTAGTAATTACAAGTTTACTAGTCTTGAACCAAGTTATGTGTTATTTTAATGCAACAATTTATTGAGATACTTTTAATGGTAATAAAACTTGGTTAAATAAACCTCTTGATCTCAAATGAAGTAAAGTGTATAGAATGTATCTTTAAAGTCCATAGGCATAGCTGTCAGACACCTAGATAGAATTATTCATGTATATATTGTATCCATCACATGTGTAGAAGTTTGCAGTAGCTAAATCTTCAGTGGCTTTTTTTTTTTTTAAATGTATTAGTGGCAAAGAGTTAAAAAAGGAGAAGCAGTTGATAAGACAAAAGAAAGAATAAAAAATAAAATATATAGTATGCCAAATACTGAGTCCCTTCGTGACTCAGTCCTTTTCACTCAAAAGACTGCTCTCGTATATGAATAAAGATTATTCTGCTAAGAGTTTTTTCCATCCGTCTTTCACATCCAAACAGGGATGCAAATAATTCTGCATTTTCTCCTGTTATGGTTTGGTTTTTTTTCCTGGGAGATTTGAAACAGTGACATGCTTCTACTGCAGTGAGAATGAGCATTGCAAGATGATCTGGTCAGTCACAAATTGCTTGGCTGTATGTATTAAAACAAAAAACAAAACAAAACAAAACCAAAAATGAAAAAAAAAACAAAAACCCCAAAAACAAAAACAAAAATTGAAAAAGGGAAACTGCCTGCATCATAAAACACATGTATTCTGCAGAATTTTTGTGCATATACATATATAAGTACATAGGCTTCACCATCTCACTGCCTTACAAAATAATGCACCAGCTAACAAGATGTGCCTTCCAGGTTAATGAGCCTGCAACTCACATGCCATTTACATCCTGGTCTGCACAAGGAAGATCGTCACTAGCAGGGCCAGGATTATGGTACTTCCCCTGTGTTCAGCACATCTTGAGTGATATATCCAGATTTGTGTTCCCCAAGAAGAAAAACATTTTTACGTGCTAACACAAGTCAGGATAGTCATGGTTGGAGCACATTCCATAATCAGAAGCTGAGTGATCAGCCCTCAGCCTTGCCTCCAGAAACTTGGTGACTGTCTACAATTATCTCATCAGAGGACACAGAGAAGATAGAGTCAGACTCTTTTCAGAGTTGCACTGAGACAGAGTAAGTGTTTACAAACACAAAGTGAAATACGGCACAGATATGAGGAAAATATGAACAATTTTTTTTTCCTTTTTTTTCTAATGAGGATAGTCATATTCTGGAACAGGTTGTCCAGAGAGTCTGTGGGATATCTATCCTTAGAGAAGTTAAAGATTTGATTGTACATGGCCCTGAGCAATCTCATCTGACCAGAACTGCTTTGAATAGTGGATTGTTCTAACTGACTCGTGAAGATCCCATCCAATCTATTTTTTCCTATTTTCATGATTCATATTAAAAGAGCAAAAACTTTGTGTATCTTTTGTCCAAATTTATGAAATATCTTAAGGAAGCATAGTACATGAGAAGAAATAATGTAAAAATGTAATTTTCCGTTTCAAATACTCATTTTATCATTCTTTTTTTGTTTTAGCATATAACCTTTAGGCAATTTTCTATCCTGGATAAATATATTACTTGTGTGCACTCTTAAAAGTATCTCAGCATGGTGTGTTTCTGCTACTTATTATGAACCACACCATTTATTTTTTAGAAAATACTTATCTCCTTTTGATAAAATTAATACTTTTAGTACTTTAAAAGATGTTTTATGATTCTCTCTGAGTGATCAGTATTGCAGCTTCCTTACAGGGAGCTTCTACATAGAGTAGATCTTTGCCAAACAATCCCCAAATTTTGGGTTTTTTCCAGATATTATCTGAAGCTGTCAAATGGTCAGAGGAACTGACAGATAATGTACTGGTTTCATGTTACACTCAGTTTGGGAAATAAGGATAACATAATCTAATTTGTGCTCATCTGCTTTCAACTGTGATTTGTTCCCAATTTTTTTCCTTTGGTAAAGCAATTGGTCATGTTTATCTGTGCAGATAATTCATTACTGCAATATCAGAACAACTCTCATCAATCACTCCTTCACATTCTGCAATTCCCTGGTCACAGTAATAAGAAATCCTTTGGCAAGTTTATAGTGTCATTAATTTGCAGTGACCCCTTTGGTTTTAATAAGGTTGAAGGAAAGGTACCAGAGCCAAACATACGACACTGAACTTGATGTTTCCTATAGAGACAGGCACAGCAAAATTTGATAATGTATTTGCTGTCAGAGTTTCTGGTAGACGTTGGAAAGCACTGATGTGTGTTCATCCAAGGTGGACTTGGACCCAAAGTTTATACTGGAAGTGAAAATCCCCAAATTTCTAAGGTTTCACATACTGGTGGGAGTTTTAGTAAAGAAAAATTTATTACCTAAACTGCTACACAGTTTCCTAATTTTCACACTAAACTCCCTTTGCTTATAAATAGCATATATAGATATAAGGATTAATTGCATTCAAAACACTATAATTCTAGTTATCTCATTGGGGTTACTCTGAAAACCTCTATAAAGTTTAAAACAGGACTCAGAGTGATGATCCACTGCATTTTATGCAGAATTACACTTGTCTCTGGGGGGCTGCTTTTTTATCAGCTGCAGAGTTTTTAAATATTAATATGAATATATTAACTTCAGCACAAAAAAGGAGTAATGTAAGCAGGAAATTAAAATTGTCTAAAAAAATAAGAGTCTGTAATCTAAGAAGAACAATGTTTGCAACTCAATTAAGCAAAGGAGGTTTTCAGATTCACAGAATATTTTGACTTAGAAGGGATTTGTTTTTTTGGGTTTGATTGGGTTTTTTTTTCATTAAGAAATATATAATTTTTTTTAGGAAGTCAGGGTTATCATATTAACAGTCTTACATAATTTAACTGCATAAAACCATTTCCATTAGTCATTTTGTATGTCTTTTACATATCTAGGAATGTCATTCAGCTGTAGATACTTGGAAAATTGTTTCACACTCTAGTTCTTGGAAAATATATACATATTTTTTAAGAATTGTTTTTGAAACATTTTGGAGAGAAAAATGGGAAAATAAATGCTGAAGAAGAATTAAAGGGATATTACTCTAAAGAAACTGGAAACCTGCCAATAGTAACGAATAGCTTCAGAATACTGAAAATTAAAGGGAATTTATATGATTTTTTTTTTTGAGGTGTATGCTGTGTATCAAAAAATACATCACCAAATTCCATTTTTAAAATAAAGCTACGGTGTTATTTTTCCATACCTCTTTTGAACACTCAACTAGGATCTCATTAATCTGGTGGTTTGAACTTTAGCTGTAGCTGACCAGCCTTCTCAAAAATAAGGAAAACAAAGGGAAAAAACTCATTAGAAGGATGATATTTTGATACAGCTATGTGTATACAAATTCCCTAGGACATTTTGACTGATATCTTGACTTTGCCTGTCCTTTACTCACATACTCCAGAAACTTATGTATGTTGTATTAGGACTGGGGATGATGTTTATTAGAAAGACATAGAGCTTTCTTTATATCCTCTAAGATTTCCTTTAACTCAGGAAAACTCTCCACCAAAGTTATGCTTTGTCTTCACATCATCAAAATAGCACTTTCACAGTGAGCTACTGGGTAAGTAAAAAAATGTAATAGCTTGTGTAAAGTAGGGGTTTCATGTACTTAGAAATAAAAGAATTATCCCCTCACACCCCCAAAAAAATTTCAATGGTGCTTTAATAAGTTTTTGACCTTTCAGGAAAAGATACAGTCCACTTCCCTGCTGGATGCTAGACTCAGTGACACAGAAGGTATCTGCCAGGCTTCACAGTTTCCTAAGATTCAATATAACAAATGAAAAATACTGTGAAGAATAAAGCATCCTTAAGATAGATATCAAATATAGGTCTATTGAATCAAACGAACACTTGCAAAATCCTGGTAGACTTTATCAAAAAAATCAACATTATATTACTCCTATTTCATGCCCTATATAGATTCAGAAGGCATTAATTTCTTAACTTTCTGCATACAAAATGGCCCCTTGTAATGGAATTTGTTAGTCTAGAGGCAAGAAATCAGATTGTGATCCCAATTGTTTCAATGTAAATATGAAATAATCGAAATAGGTTTAAAATTGAAAACATTTGAGTTACAGTTATATATCCTACTAATTTGGAGTTCCTTGCTTTTATTTACTTAAATAAATCTTTCCGTTATCTCTGTAAACAATAAAATACCAGATAATGATTTGTGTCTTTAATTTAATCAGACTTCTGTATAAAATGATACTACTGTTTTGGAGTCCAGTGCATTGATCCCAGTTAACAACCAAACACTGATACAGCTGCACACTCCCTCCTCCCTCCCATGGAACAGGGGAAAATATGAAGGAGAGTCTTGCCTTGGAAGTGAGAATGGAAGTGAGAAGTCCTGTGGATCAGGTCAGGTCTTTCAGGTCTGCCCCTTCCCAGTCTCTTTCCCACCCCAGCCTGCTCTCCGGGGAAGTGCAGAGTGTGGAAAAAGGAGAAAGCCAGAGTGATGTGCAAGCACTGGTGATGACACCTCTGGAATACTGCACTGAGGTTTTTGTTCCCTAATTCAGGAAGAATTTTGTGATATGAAAGAGATACATCATAAGTCTACCCAACTTATCAAGTGTCTATATTGTATGTTCTGCATCAGACAGGGAGAGGGAGCTGGGGTTGCTTAATCTCCTGAAGAGGAGGCTAAGGAGTAATTTCACAGCAGTCTACTATCACCTGAGGGGGAATTGCAAACATGAAAATGGCCAGATGATACAGCAAAGACATATGGGCACAAACTGGGGCTTGAGAGGCTCGTATGAGACATTAGGAAAATAATTGTATCCAAAAGGGTAGTGCAATACTTAAATGGGTTGCCCTGAACAATCCTGGGCTCTGTACCTCTGGAGGCCTATGAGACTCGGCCAAAGTCACAGCCAACCTGATCTCATGCTGGCAAACAGGTCTACTTTGAAAAAAATGTTAACAAAATGGCCTTTAGGAATATCTTTAAAACAACATTTTTTGTAATTCCCTGACTATCTGTTTCTTGGGTTTGTCTTATAAACATCAGGAACTGTTCATTGCTGCTGACAGCAGCTTGGAACCCCTTTGCCTAAAATTTACTTTGAAAAGAAATTACCAGTTTCTAAAGAGTAAGGTGTCCAAACAAACACATATTTAAAACTTTCAAACTACAGCCCTGAATGTATCTAAGCACAGTCAAGAACTGGAAATTTTATCTACCATTTCAGATTGAGAATGTTTAAATATGTTAAAGATTATATGTTGTTATGATAGTGCAGGATCACCAATGCTGTCTGAACAGTCTGTGTTATCTGTTGTGTCAATACAGAAGGAATTTCAGTTCCTGGGACTCCTGATACAGGATCTTTCAGTAACCTAAATTGAGTAAAAAAAAAAATTAAAAAAAAATTTTAAAAAAGGAACAAAAAGGAAAGATTATTCAACATCACGTTGTCACATCAATTTAAAGCCAATTTATTTTATTTCATTAACAGGAAGATCATATGAGAGACTAATTCTTCTGAGTGGTTTTGAATCGAATTAACTTGAATTAGAACTTGAGTTGAAATAAAAAACCTATGAGCAATTTATTGAATCCTGATCTTCTGTTTATTTAAACAGGCTGATGATCCTTAATCAAAATTTTCTTCAAATTAAGGTAAAAAATTTGTTCAAGAATGTGTAAACGGTTTGTTTATAAGACATTTGTAAATAGCACTGAGGATCTAAGATAAGAAATCAAATATGGCACTGTTGCAATATGTTTCTCACTTTAAAGATTTATTAGGCTGCATCTTGCTATGGAAAACCTGAGGTTTATGAAAAATAAACAAACCATGCAATGAGGGGAAAAAATATTCAAAATGCTTCAAGCACTTTTCTGATTCACATCACTTACTTTTGATTAGTTTGAATGGTTCAAATGTAGCCCTAAAATACAGAAGTATTCTAGCTGTATGAGCATCTATTCTCCAACAAAGTGAGGTCTTCCATACCCCAGGTGGATGCAGATGGCTAGCATGGACAGGAGGAGATGGGGGGAGGTGCAGTAGAACTGAGCCTCATGCTTATTATCAGAGAGATCTGAGGGAACACAGATACAGTCCTGTTACCACTGTTTTCTGTTTACAAGCTAAGATCAATCATCTGTTTGCATACAGAAAGCTGAATGGCTATGAAAGGCATGTTGTCCCCTTATAAAGAGGAAAGATACCTCTGAGTCAGGTACTCTTAAAAACTTTAAATGGTGCGAGATACCTAAATGCCCATTTTCAGATTTCTGAATTGCCCAGTTATTGCAATGCTTGCACTCAGATCTGAGATCTGATCCTGTCTTCTAAGGGCCAATCTTTTGCTCTCAGTCTGGTGACATACAGATAATCACAAAGCAGCATAAACTGTTAAGATGCCAAATCTGAAAAACTGATGCAGTTACCTCTTTCTAGAATTAGAAGCATTTGATTATTGAAGAAGAGGATTGAAAAAAAATCTGGGAATTTAGACTAGCGCAGCTGCTGCTGTTGTTAGTGAGGAAAAGAACATGAAATGTAAAAGAGGATGGTGAGTTAGTTTCACTGACAGGGCATTCAAGCTGATTTCCAGTTGTTCTGTCCTGAATAAATGTACTGATACTGCAGTAAAGACTTCACAATGATTTCCATGTCTCATACTTGGCTGTGTCACCCATACACATCAGCTGAATGCTGGAAATAAAACTAATTAAAATCCTGCCCCTTTTCACAGTAAGAAAAGATTTCAAACAACCATCACAGTCTTAAGCCAAAATAATTGTAAAATGCAAATCTCTATCAGATATATTGGTGTCCTGTAGTCATTACTGTTTATAGCCAATAGAAATTTAATCTCAAAATCACAGTTTCATTTATATTAGTTGCACCTCTCAAAAATAATATCTTTCATGTGGAAGTCCTAGCTTTCAAACTTTTCAAGCCTTTCAACCCTGACATTATCATGCTTCCTGCAGACTTCTGCTCCTATTGTGGTAACATAGGGATGAAAAGGACTTCATGGATTACTGAGTTTTGTCCCCTGCTGTGTATATAATCATGAGCCCACTGAAACCAGTGAGAGTTTTAGTTTTTTCTTCAATGGTAACATGATTAGGCCTAGAGTATCTCAAAAATGTTCAAACAAAGGTTGGGTTTTTTGCACATTTTTCTAATGACTTGTTAAAGATAGTATTAAAAGGTCTTAAATTCCAAATGTAATTGGTTCAGTGTAGTTGAGCTTTGTTTCTGAACTCCTTATTCTATGAAAAAAATCTGAAAATAACACTAAAGAATTTTTTCTTGTTCATGTCTACCCATGAAAGGTCAAAGCACACTGAGCTTACACGTCTCGAGCAAAGGACAGGCTAGAGGCAAAGGGCCACAGTCTTTAAGCTGATTTAACTCTTCATAACCATAATGACCCAGGGAACTGGAGTAACAACAGTTACAGATGATATTCACATGGGAAATAAATGCTTACTGCCCTTGAAGATCTGTGTTTGTCCTGTTCTGTTTCCTTAATTAGTTTAAAGAGAAAACAGTAGTCCACTGTGTTAATCTTCCAGATCCACATTTTCAGAGAGTAAAGTGGATATATCTCAGGTACTCTCTCACATCTTCAAGCTGTATTAGGAAAGAAAAGACAGCAAAGCAGAGTGAAAACGTGTTAGCCTACAAAACCTGCTGAAACAGTTGGTATTTCCCAGTTTATTTAAAACTAAAATTTATTTGAGCCAACATCAGTTATCTAAAGTTACTTGTCTGGTCAGAGGCAGTGAAATTTCCTCTATATGATCAACAGAGAGATGTGGAACACCTCGGGAGCTCAAATCAACATGAACACCTGTACTAGATTGCAAGGATTCATCCTATGAGGGAAAGAAACCAAAACAATCAAACAATCAAACAATCAAACATCAAAAACCAACAAAAACCCCAAGCCTCAGATTTTAATAATAATATTTGTTGTTGTGGGTTTTTTTTATGTAAAATAACCAAATTGATGAAATATATTAGCTTTTTGGGTTACTTTATAATTTTAAATTAGGCCAGTATATTTAGCATATCAACACCTTTGAATATTTTATTAAAAACCTGGTATAAATTCCAAACAAATATGCATCACTATTCCACAAAACAGAAAAATATTGTAGAAATATAGCTAGTTGAGATGTCTTTAATACTAGAACAGCTGTAGATTAATAGCCACTAATCATATCTTAAGCAACATGAAAACTGATTTACTACAGTTTATAAACCAGCAGTTTATGGAGGAGTGAAAGTAGAAGCTTTAAGTTAGAAGCAGACTTCAGAGAAGCGCTAACAGAATTTAATGTATAAAACGTTTTCCGCTAATACATATTCATATTCCTCCAACCTCAGTAAAAGATGGTGCTTGAATCATATGAGGTTCAGCAAACTAAATGCAATGAGATTTTCTGCATTACTGTGTTCATGTAAAACAATTGTGAGGTTTTGCATCAAAACAGATAATGCAACTGTTATTATAGTCATATGCTCCTATACAGACTTCTCAGAATTCTAATCATTGTACTTCCCTGCTTGTTCCTTGCATACATTTTCTTGAAAATCAAGCCTTGCTGTATTTTTTTTTTCTGTTTAGAATCCATAAACTCATAATATATTCCCTTATTCTATGAATTTTGCCTTTTTTCTAGGCATGTCCAATGAGTCCAGGATTTGAGTCTTAAAGTGAATCACAGTTGAATGCTGCATTTTCTGATCCTGGGCTTTTGCCTTTGTTTTCTTTTGTTGCTATAAACACTGTAAAAAGTTGATGGTGCTACAGTCATCCTGGGATGAACCCACAAATAAAAGGAATAAGAATTTAGATATAAGTTTATCTTCTAAACTGGATGATTTCATAGCACGGTTTAGTAAGCTGTGAAGAGGGCTACTCCAGGAGCATACAACACAAAAGAAAAGCAAAAAAATACAAAAACCCACAAAATTTAAACAGTTACTAAAACAGTTACTAAAATCTTTCTCATATCCCATTACCAGTCAATTTTCATTTACACAATAGGTCCTTTAAATATTAAAAAAAAAAAAAAAAGATACATTTTTCTGTGGCCAGTCATCGTAAGGGTTATTTGTGATGATGAAAATATAATATATGTTGAAATAAAATGAATATTTCACAATGAAAATATTGACAGAACTAATGCAAAGGTTTTCTGACTTCTGGAGCTGGATGAAACTTGCTGCATGAACCTTTTGTCTGTACACAGGCAATTTCAAATACTTGCTTCAAATCAGTAACACGTAACATAAAATCCACCATTTAAATTTATACTTGTTAATACCTATCAGTACCTGTATAAAACAATCAACTTTTTATATTTTGGGTTTCATTTAAACATCTGCTGTATAGATGAATCTGAGGAGAACAAGATAAAAATCAGAAACGACTAATCTGAAGTTCCAGTTAATAACACATCTATGCCTAGGTCATTTTGAGGAAAATGTTTCTTTTCCACAATACCGCAGTACTGGAGGCAAAGATAATCCAAACAAGACTGAAAATAAAATTGCAAATCTATATATCACAGGAAGAAAACAAAACTGAATAGAACCAGGAACTAATATTCATTAAAGGATCTAGCATATGAGAAATAGCAGTTTATAAAAGCCTTTCTTTTGCACTGAGATTTGACTATCACATACTGTATTTATCTATCTGAGTTCCTAGCCACTATTGCCCTTCATATTTGACATTAAAAGAATTTTTTAAAGTGTTCCTGAGATAAAACACTGATTTGTGAATTGGAAGCAGATTATATTATAAGCTTTATATTATATGGTTTTGTCTCTCCTAATTGCATTTTGATTTATAACCTTTTTGTGAAGATATTGGATCTGACAGCAATAATTTTACACTTTTAGACTCCTAACTTTTTAACATTTTTGGATGTTTTTTGTGCAACGTGTTTTCTCCTATAGTTGTTTTAGACAAGTGGATACTGGTCTAAATTGTATTTTATCTTGTTCAGAGGTATATAACACTACACTCTATACAGACAAAGAGCCACCCTGAAAATGGATCATATTGAAAGATAGTGACATTTGGGCAGAAGGGACATGAAAACAGCCATGGCTGGGTGCTGCAATTCACATGTCCCAGCAGATGCACAGGCGCTCCTTAAACCCCTTCAGGAGACTCAGATCTGAAAAAAAAAAAAAAAAAAAAAAAAATAAAAAAAAGCTAGAA
>VWZQ01004330.1:502185-595007 GCA_013397015.1 Myiagra hebetior | reverse complement strand
AAGATTAGCAGAAGCTAGAACTATCTTCAAGCCACTTAAGCTAACTAATCTTAAACCCTTCAAGTCTAATCATCTCTATGTCTTCTAGAGACCTCTTAAAATGTAAGCAAATTAGCCTTTTTTTCTTTAAATACAGACCTCATATCCACCAGCTCCCTTTATTTATTCCTCTGTCTGCACCCCCATTATAGCCTGCAACAACATATTAATTAGAACACCCAAAATGATGTTAGAATTAAGCACTCTTCCTATGAGAGAGAAATGTATTTATATACTTACATATTTTTATTTTTTTTATTAGTGCTGCCTGAAATACTTCTCAGTAAAGAGGTCAAGGCACGTTTTACAAATCTCACACAATAGTACAATATGGATCCTCAAATCAGGCATGTAAGTTTGAGCTGAACTTCACCAGTAGCTTCTTTATGCAAGAATTAGGAAATTTGTTCACACCTGGTCTGTTCCATCTTGCTGAATTTCCATTGGGAATTTTGTAGTTCAAAACTTCTAGGTATTACCCATTGGGGTTTGTAGCTGAAACTCTGACTCGGTGTCTGTTTCTTTATTTCTATTTTCTGTCATAGTACATCAATTTTGGGAACACGTATTTATATTCAAGTCTCATTTTTCTTCCCATTAAAAATATTTAAACATGCAATATTGTATGTTTCTGAACGTTGCTCCAGCAGTTTCTGCATTGATTAAGGAAAAGGGAAAATTATATTTCAAAAAGCATACATAATTTGACCCATTACTTGACATTTGTTTTCTCTCAGCAAGTGGTTTAAAATTATGTAAAGCAGCTCAAAGGAAAAACAGTAATAAGATAATAAATTAATTCAGCTATATTTAATTCTTTCTGATACAATGTCAGAGTAATTCAATAAAAAATATTCCTGGACTAATTAGAGAGTTTTCGTGATTGACACAAATCCATATGCTCACTTTGAAATGTAATACCTTTAGATGAGTAAATTAGAACAAAACCTAAAGCACTCAAATATATGTAAATCCCAGAGTTAAAAAAGAATTAAGTACCACTTACAACTCCCATGATAAATTACAATTTTACCATGATGTAGGATTTCACTTTCCATAGATCAACATTTGTATTTTCCATATTGTTGGGAAAGGAACTAGTTGGTTCCTTCAAGCCTTACTGACATTTCTTTTGCTGTCTAATTGTGACTGACCGTTTGCAATGTTGATTCAATTCTTTAACATAAATCTTTCTCACTACTCTTTTTTTTTTGTTTTGTTTTGTAATTAGTAGGTTCTCTAAGTGTTGCTGCTCTAATGTGAACACTATCCGGAGATTGCTTCACGTCTTCCTTTTTATTGATAGAGAATGTCTTATATTGTTTTAATGTTTTCTTCAGAACTTTATATTTTGCCTTTACAAAATCACAAAACCATTTGGATTGCGAAAACCTTTAATATCATCAAATCCAACAATTAACCCAACACTGACAAGTCCACCACTAAACCATGTCCCCAGGTGCCACATCTACACATCTTTTTGATGCCTCCAGGAATGATGACTCAATCACTTCCTTCAGCAGCCCATTCCAATGCTTGACAATATTTCAGTGAAAACTTATTTCCTGATATCCAGTCTAAACCTTCCTTGACACAACTTGAGCCCATTTTCTCTTGTGTTATCTCTTCTTACCTGGGAGAAGGGACTGATCTCCACCTTACTACAGACTTCTGTCTAATTGCTGTAGAGCAACAAGGTCCCCCATGAGCCTCCTTTTCTCCAGGCTAAACAACCCCAGCTCCCTCAGCCACTCCTCACAAGACTTGTACTCCTATCCTTTTATTAACTTTGCTGTGCTTCTTTATTATATAGGTATGTCTTAATCAGCAAAATTGTCACAGATATTTTATAAAGGCAGCTGTTGGATGACATGATAAAAGAAATTAACAATTTTGATAGATAGTGACTAAGATGAAGATTTGTTTCTTTGATGCCTGAATTTGTTTTTTTTCAGAGCTCACACAGATCACCAAGAATTACTAATACCACATCTGTGATATCTGTATTATCTCTGACCTACTGGTAGTTTGCACCAACACATGTAAATAGCAGAGCATTGTGTCATATAGACGTATACCGAGAACCTTTGGAAGGGAACTATAGCAACTAGTCCTTGTGCAGAAATTAAAACACTATCACTCAGACCATTTAGCCAATCTTGATTTGAGCCCCTAATACAGAGATATGTTGAAAATCTACACAGATCAGAAAGCATTCCTGATGGAAAATCTAGATTACTTTAGAAAGCATTGTGTTAATCATGCTGTGTTCTTTTTATGTATTTATGAGACACTCAGATTCAATTCATTGCACTTCTTTAGAATATTCAAACTTACTTTTCTTGCATGAAAAATGTTTTAATCATCAAGCTGTAGGTGGGGTTAAATTTAAAATAATGTTAGCTGTTTCCAGAGTACTCAGACATACTATCTAAGGAGATAATTCAGGGATCTCAGTGTAGTTCTAAACTGATAAATGAAGAAGAACTAAGAACTCAATGTCTTCTCATTTTTTGCCCTTACTAATTGTTAGGTCACTACTGACAACTGGTCGTCTCTGAGACAAACCTATAAGGAGTGTTAGCCTTTAGCAGTGTGGATGTGAGGTAATCAATGCTATTTGGCTTCAGGGGTTCTTTTTTATTTCCTAGTACTAAGCCAGCTCAAGCACAAACAAATTATGCAACACAGACATGCTGTTGCACAAAATCTGAATGAAGATTTCCACAGATAGGGAATATATTACTGCATATTACAATAGGAATAATAATCCCTTTCCACTTGGAATTTTCATTTGCAACAGAGCCCTTAGCAAAACAAGTCACATACAATTTCTGGATTTTTAGCAGTAGACAGTATAAGCCATAAAGCAGAAAAATTAGTTACCTTGGATTACTTATCGCACTCATGGCAGCAATCCTAGTACTGCAAAAAAAAAAAAAAAAATCCCTGCAATAATTAAATGGAGATATCAATTATCTGAGATTTGACTATCTTATTTAAAAACCATGAACAACTGAGATGTAGATACACAAAAGAACACAGGACACTTTGCAGATGCTGAATTAAAAGAACACAGTACAAGGAAATACCTGATTTTTAAGAGTCCTGCTCTTTGACACTGTCCTATATTACTTACCTAGGCTACTCTTGCACTCATGCTGAGGGAGGATTAAGTGCCCAAGAATGAGAGTCAAAACTAGCAGCTGAGTGTGAGTCACATACAATAGATTACAGAGTAAATCATAAGCTCTTCTCTCTTCAAGGTTTAATTATGTAACTGTAGGAATGCACTTATCTTCAAGCAGGATCCCCAACAGAGTTTATATAGTCTTTAGCTTCTTAGGCTTAATGGTAAAAAAGAAAGCTCTCTGAATATAAAGAAGCTGAATAAAAAAAGGTATTTGCCATTTAACATCTTGTCTTCATTTCATATGCAACTGCTTACAGGGACAATTAATCAGGATTTAAGTGCCTTATTTCTTTGCAGACCAAGTCCTTATTGTGTAATATCTGAAAAACAATGAAGAAAATAAAGTGCAGAAATACACTATAAAATCTAAAGGTCTTGAGCATTAATGTATTAATTGTATAATAATGCTCCATGAGATGGAACAGGGTCATTTCTCTGACACCTGTTTCAGCTCCACAAAACACAGTTCTTCAGGTGAAATAAAAGCTCTTCTGATTCCATTAAATGTTTCTGAATATATCTATATCTATATCTATATGTAATAAATATTAAAAAACTGCAAACATAAAACCACTTCATTACTAGTCTGAAAAACACCCTAAGATTTGCAATAGAGCCTCTTGCAAGATTCTGAGGTGAGTAACAAAGTACAGATAAAATAAGTACAGATAAAATACCTAACCCTACATCTTGAGAAACACAAAAAATATACCTTTCAGAGCAAAGAAATCCAAAATTTTTCTAGCCAGAATATTTTTCCATAAACAACCAGATACTAAGTTTTTAGGTGATCAAGTAAACACATCCAAGATTTATTTTTTGCATGCTATGCACTTCATTTTAATCCTGGAATAAGGAACATTTTAAAAACAAACAGCCACTGATAAAGCTTCAGTATTATATCCATAGGACTTACATGCTACAGCAAAAATTACTTTAGATAAACTTGCCAGTGAAAATTGCAATGCTGTTTTTAAAACCATTGATTTGTCCCTCTTCAGAATATAGGCCTTTGCACAAATGAAATACAGTGCAATAAAGTGTGATGTAATGACATCACTACTTCTCCTCTCTTTCTCTCTGCCTTTTCTTCTTTTTTGGTATGAAGATTTTTTTTTAAATTTATAACCTATAAAAAACCGACAGAAATATGAAAGAAATGTGTTTAGTTTGTTACTAAAATGCTTTCACAAGATCTGAAACACAAAAAAGTTTCTCTGATTTGTAGAGGAGCAAATCTAGTTTCCTAATTTTAGTTTAGGAGGAAATTTAGTTTTTAGGAGGATTTACACTTCGTTAAAGAGTGAATCCTTCTTCACCTGTATGTGTGATGGGGCCCTCCTCTCCTGGATATGGCAGAACACTTGTCTGCTCATGGGAAGTAATTCCTGAATTAAGTAATTAACTGAAATTATGTAATTCCTTATTTTGTTTTGCTTGTGTGCATGGCTTTTGCTTTCCCTACTAAATTTAACTTATCTCAACCCACAAGTATTCCAGCTTTTAGCCTTCCAATTCTCTCCCCTATTCTGCAGGTGGGGACTGATTGAGTGGTTCTGTTGTCCTTGGTTGATGCCTGGGATTAAACCATTACACTCACTTTTTATCTATCATGTAGTATGGAGGCCCAGAATCACAGAATGGGTTGGGTTGGACAGACCACAGTGGGTCATATAATCCAGTCTCTGCTCAAGCAGGGTCATCCTAGATCACATTGCACAAGATTGCACCCAGATTGTTCTTGAGTAACTCCAGTGTATCTCTAGCCAGGTGCTGCGGCTGTTGTGCCGTTGTGCCATAGTGCGAGGTGCTTTGGTGCTTCAGCCCACCAGTGGGTTCTGGCAGGCAAATGTCCATCAGACCCTCGCCCTCCAGTAGGCAAGGGACTCAGAGTCCGAGAGGACATCCGGGGGTGACACTGCAGAATAAGCCGTTCCTTTCTATCTAGAAAATTCTCCCCAGGTTACTTTCTTATTGGTTGCTGTGTTGTATTCCCTCCTATGCTCCGCAGTGATTTATTGTCACACCTGTCACATATTGTTATACTGTGATCCTATTTGTTATTACCCCTTTGCTCCTCCCCAACTTATGCCAGTACAAAACGTGTTGCACGAACCTTATTAGGCAGTTATCAGTTAATTGCGAGTTATCAGTTTTTTCTGGGACTTCTGTTAGCTCTGTCAGTAGTTCTACCCCCTTTCATCCGTGGAATAAACCTGCGGATTTATTATACAGAAACTATCTCTCGCCTCCTTTACTCCTGGGGACTTTGGGGGNGAAATATGAAAGAAATGTGTTTAGTTTGTTACTAAAATGCTTTCACAAGATCTGAAACACAAAAAAGTTTCTCTGATTTGTAGAGGAGCAAATCTAGTTTCCTAATTTTAGTTTAGGAGGAAATTTAGTTTTTAGGAGGATTTACACTTCGTTAAAGAGTGAATCCTTCTTCACCTGTATGTGTGATGGGGCCCTCCTCTCCTGGATATGGCAGAACACTTGTCTGCTCATGGGAAGTAATTCCTGAATTAAGTAATTAACTGAAATTATGTAATTCCTTATTTTGTTTTGCTTGTGTGCATGGCTTTTGCTTTCCCTACTAAATTTAACTTATCTCAACCCACAAGTATTCCAGCTTTTAGCCTTCCAATTCTCTCCCCTATTCTGCAGGTGGGGACTGATTGAGTGGTTCTGTTGTCCTTGGTTGATGCCTGGGATTAAACCATGACACTCACTTTTTATCTATCATGTAGTATGGAGGCCCAGAATCACAGAATGGGTTGGGTTGGACAGACCACAGTGGGTCATATAATCCAGTCTCTGCTCAAGCAGGGTCATCCTAGATCACATTGCACAAGATTGCACCCAGATTGTTCTTGAGTAACTCCAGTGTATCTCTAGCCAGGTGCTGCGGCTGTTGTGCCGTTGTGCCATAGTGCGAGGTGCTTTGGTGCTTCAGCCCACCAGTGGGTTCTGGCAGGCAAATGTCCATCAGACCCTCGCCCTCCAGTAGGCAAGGGACTCAGAGTCCGAGAGGACATCCAGGGGTGACACTGAAGAATAAGCCGTTCCTTTCTATCTAGAAAATTCTCCCCAGGTTACTTTCTTATTGGTTGCTGTGTTGTATTCCCTCCTATGCTCCGCAGTGATTTATTGTCACACCTGTCACATATTGTTATACTGTGATCCTATTTGTTATTACCCCTTTGCTCCTCCCCAACTTATGCCAGTACAAAATGTGTTGCACGAACCTTATTAGGCAGTTATCAGTTAATTGCGAGTTATCAGTTTTTTCTGGGACTTCTGTTAGCTCTGTCAGTAGTTCTACCCCCTTTCATCCGTGGAATAAACCTGCGGATTTATTATACAGAAACTATCTCTCGCCTCCTTTACTCCTGGGGACTTTGGGGGTCTGAGACAGCCAGCCTCTGCAGGCAATGAGCCAGCACCGTAACCAGCGAAGGCCCGAAGATCGGTGGCTGTGAGCGGTGAGAGGCACTGCCCGGCAATTCGCTGTTGATTACATGTGGCTCCGGAGCTCCAGAGACGACCCCCCAGCGGCGAGAAGCCGCGGCGAGGTGCTGCAATCTTCCCAAAAGTGTCTCCTTAGCGAGCCGCTTGGCAGGACCACCTCATGCTCACACATGTGTACGTGCACAAACACACAGACAGCTCCAGTAATATGGGTCGACAGCAAAGAGGCAGGAAGGGTCTCCATGTAGAGTTCCATGGACGAAGGTTTACCGCAGCCACACTATGAAAGACGCCAGGGACGATGGCGGAGAACAATGGAGGGTCCAGGTTTAAGTACAGGAGCGGGGCGGGAGGAGCATCAGAGACCAATGATCTGAGGGCATGGGGCAGTACAAAGGTGGGACTAGGGAATGGGAGCCAATAGAGAAACTCTGGGGGAGTGGTAAGGGGAAAAGGCCAATGGGGGAACAGGGAGTGGGGAACTTTCTAGGTCAAGGGACATATAAGGTAACAAAGGGGAGGAGAGGCCAACGGCAAACCAGGGAAGCAGGATTGGGGTACATTAGCATACCAAAGCAATGCATGCAGGGGGAAGCCTTCCTGGTCACCCTAACCTGGAGGTTCTCTGATACCAGAGACTGTCTCACCAGCAGACTGTGTTTGTCCCTTGATACCATAGGCTCACCGGCCACAACACAGTAAGAATCCACAACATTTCTGGACAATCTGTTCCAGTGCATGGCTGCCCACACAGCAAAATAATTCTTCCTCTTCTTCAGGTGGAACTTCCTGTGCATCCCTTTCTGCCCATTGAGTCCTGTCCTATTGCTTGGCACCACTGAGAAGATCCTGCTCCATCTTTTTGACTCTCTCCCTTCAGATACTGATAGACATTGATGAGGTCCCATCTCAGTCATCTTTCCTTGAGTCTGAACAGGCCCAGCTCTCTCAGCCATAAGAGAGATGTTCCAGCTCCTAATAATCATCATAGCCCTGCACCGGACGTGCTACAGAAACTCCATGTCTCTCTTGTACTGAGGAGCCCAGAACTGGACACAGCACTCCAGATGTGGCCTCAACAGGGCTGAGCAGACTGGCAGAATCACCTCCCTCATCCTGCTGGCAATGCTCTTCCTAATATACTCTAGAACATCATTGTCCTTCTTGGCCACGAGGGCACTGCTGGCTCATGGACAGCTTGCTGTCCACAAGCACACCTAGGTCTTTCTCTGCAGAGCTGTTTTCCAGAAGGTCGGCCCCCAGCCTGTGCTGATGCAGGGGGTTATTCTTCCCGNGGAAGCCTTCCTGGTCACCCTAACCTGGAGGTTCTCTGATACCAGAGACTGTCTCACCAGCAGACTCTGTTTGTCCCTTGATACCATAGGCTCACCGGCCACAACACAGTAAGAATCCACAACATTTCTGGACAATCTGTTCCAGTGCATGGCTGCCCACACAGCAAAATAATTCTTCCTCTTCTTCAGGTGGAACTTCCTGTGCATCCCTTTCTGCCCATTGAGTCCTGTCCTATTGCTTGGCACCACTGAGAAGATCCTGCTCCATCTTTTTGACTCTCTCCCTTCAGATACTGATAGACATTGATGAGGTCCCATCTCAGTCATCTTTCCTTGAGTCTGAACAGGCCCAGCTCTCTCAGCCTGTCCTCATAAGAGAGATGTTCCAGCTCCTAATAATCATCATAGCCCTGCACCGGACGTGCTACAGAAACTCCATGTCTCTCTTGTACTGAGGAGCCCAGAACTGGACACAGCACTCCAGATGTGGCCTCAACAGGGCTGAGCAGACTGGCAGAATCACCTCCCTCATCCTGCTGGCAATGCTCTTCCTAATATACTCTAGAACATCATTGTCCTTCTTGGCCACGAGGGCACTGCTGGCTCATGGACATCTTGCTGTCCACAAGCACCCCTAGGTCTTTCTCTGCAGAGCTGTTTTCCAGAAGGTCGGCCCCCAACCTGTGCTGATGCAGGGGGTTATTCTTCCCGAGGTGCAAGACCCTGCATTTGCTTTTGTTGAATTTCAGATGGTTCTTCTCTGCCCATCTCTGCTGCCTGCTGAGGTCCCTCTGAAGGGCTGCACAGCCCTCTGGGGTATTGACCACTCCTCACAAGTTTGTGTCATCAGAGAACTTGCTGAGGAGGCATCTGTGCCTTCATCCAAGTCATTGATGGATAAATTAAACAATAATAGACCTGATAGGGAACCCTGGGGGACATCACTAGTAGCAGGCCTTCCACTAGACCCTGCGCTACTGACTGCAGCCCTCTGGGATCTGCTGTTCATCCAGTTCTGAATCCATCTCTCCACTCATTCAATCCATGCTTCCTGAGCATGCCTATGAAGATGTTCTGGGAGACAGTGTCAAAAAAACCCAACCCCACAACAAAAACAAAACCAAAAAACCCCATTTAACAAACACATTCTGAGTGAAAAGAGTATGACAGTGCTTCAAAATGTACCAATGCAAGGCAGTGAGTTTAATAATACATTGCCTAAACTCTGCGACCAAAGCTTCAGATTGTGTGGGCTGCAAGAAAAAAGGCAGACTAGAACTGCAAATACCTTTAGCAATATTAAAGCACTTGATGTGTAATACATAAAGGCTTCTGTTTTGATCTTCATAAAAACACAGGTTCAATATCTCACTGAGGCAAAGTTTTTTTTCATGAAAACCTGTAGTATCTGCAGGAATGTTTAACTTTGTGCATGAAACAACTTTCTCACATCTGCTAGTTCTCCTCCTTGAGAAAGTAGAGTTAGGCCAGATAGCAAAGACAATAAGAGTTCAGGCAGAAATTTCTTTGAATTTATCAGCCTGAAGCCAGAAAAAAACTTGGGCATGCTGAGATATTTCTCTCACAAACAGTAAATAAATTTTTAAAGCTAAATGCCCTAAATACTGTAAATGAACAAAATAAAACCTAACTAATCTTTTGGAAATTTTAATAAGATAATTAATTGTCTTCTCTCTCTGAGTAGTATCTTTAAAATGGAAGTTTCTCAGGATAGGTAGCAAGGAGATGGAGAAATGTAAGGACAGCATAGAAATAACATATGCCTTTCTACCAGAAACACACTTTCTTAGTAGATATTTCTTTGCTCTTGTGTTTCACTAAGGTTATTTTACAGCAGGGGAAATGAAGTCTTGTACTTTGCTATTAATCCATAATGAAAGAAACAGGAGAAAGGTGTTTGCTTGCTTTTTTTCCCATTAAAGCTAAGTATAATGTTTCAGGCTAGCAAACTTTTTCATTTTAACAGATTTTCTTTCCCTGCAAACAAATGGAATATCTCATTTGCTCAGACAGATCTGTGATGATGCACATACAGCTCTACATATCTATTGTGTAGGTGTTTGCTGCTGAATATAGCAGCTAAAGCCAATAAACCAGATGCCAGAATGTTTTGTGCAACTGACTTGGGGAAAAAAGGTCAGCACAAAGGGACACCCCATACCATTGCCCCCATGTTTCATCCCCAACTTTGAATTTTTGCCACATTTCTGATTTATAATTTCATTCTCTACCCTTAAAAACTGGTTAAGCAGGAAATTCTTTTGTCTGGAATAATATGGGCACATGGTTCTTTCACAATGTTCAGAGCCTGCATCTGGATGATCTGAGTCATATTATTTAGTCTGTATTATTTATACAAAAAGATCTTAGTGGTTTTAAGAGCCTTAGAAAGTTGGGGGGGGGAAACACAGTGGTCGATTCCTTCATATGGACATGGCTGGTTATATTAGGTTGTACCATAATTACATAATGCATAATCAGATTTTCTTTTGCATGATACTAATATGAGCATAAGGCTATTGCTTAAACTTTAGTGCAGCTGGATTTGGATTTCTCACTCCATAGTATTTTTATCTCATCTACTTTTATTTATGATATGAGTATCAGTCTTGCTGTTGCCATAGGCAAAATGGATTAGAAGCAAAAAGGAACAACAAAGCACATACACATGCAGCCTCATTTGCAGAGTTCCAGCAAGAGCTTATCTGTATTCAGTCACTTCAGCCAAACTGCTTGTCTGCCAGGCTTTGCTTCCAGTTTTGGTGTTGCTAGCTCATAACATCATGCTAAATACATTAAAATACTGTTGTAAGATTACATATTTGATTTGTCACTCAGCCGCGTGGGTTGTGGGGTTGAAGTGCATGGGTTGCCTCTGGATACGCTGGTTGCATCAATGCATCCAAAGTTGTTTCATTACCCATTTTAGACCCTAAATATTTGAAAGGAACTCCACTTATCTAGATAACAGCAGCACATTCTATTCAGCATAATTTAAATTAGATGCAGAAACCTTGAAGATTAAAAACTAAAAATAAAGCTTAGAAAGAAGTTCCTTGGATCATGGTAACTGTCCACTCCTAGTTGATATCTAAGAATGTTTTATTTGAGAAAATAAATTAATGACAGTGAAAGGAAAATGAAACAGACATTAAAACACAAATAATAGCAAATAAAGGGTCAAATTTAAAGCCATTTATTACAGGTGTGTTTGTTTTTTGGTGTTTTTTTATGCAGAAAATTCATTCGGACTAAAATATGAAACAACCATCAGGTTTTTTATGTAGTCTTATTTTAAATTTTATGGTATTCAAAAAAGAGGAATCCAGGATGACTGTATCTCAAAACCCAACATTTTGTTCAGAATTAAAATATGCCAGATTTTGAAATCAAACTCTTCAAATCCTCATGTAAAATCTTTTATGTACATAGCTTATGAGGTTAGGTGTGTAACTAATCTTAACAGTTAAATAGATGAGGTTATTGGGAAAGCTATTTGCCTGTAAGTATTTGGGATGCCTTCCTTTTGAATCCCACATTCACAAATCCATTTAGGACATTAAGGTCTGGAGCTACTGTCAATGATGAAGTGCAGAAAGTGGAACAGCTACCGTAATTTAAAGTAAAATTTTTCTTATGCCACAAACCACTTATATTTCTTACTCATCCCCAGAGTTTGCCATATCCATTGTAAACAGATGTAGCCAAGCCTTTCTGCTTCTTCTCAGGTACATTTATGAGCTTTTATAAATAGGAAATATTTTTGGACACATATTTTTGGAGACTTACCAACACAGATTATGTAGCAGAGTAGTTGCAGGAAGGTTCTCAGCCAGGCATGAGAAGTAGGACACAATGATTACATGGATGATTATGATTATATGTTTGCTATTGCTGATACAGTACCTAAATATTGCTAATGCACTAACTAAATAACAACTCTGTCATTTATTGCAGCAGATTATAGTATCATCAGGTTTTGGTCCCTCCTGTTGTTTCACAAGCTTCAGTGAGACACCCTTGCCTTCTGAATTTCTCAGAGAACTTGAAGTGCATCTAAGTCCTCTAAGTCTCAGATTTGGTCAATGATCCTTAGGGCTAAAGGGTTGTAATATAAGCAGGTTCAGCTAGAAACAGTTTTATTGTCTTTGAGCTTGCAGAATTTACAATTACAATACAGCAAAACTCCTGTGTAGCTATTTTAGGATTTTCTCTCTGTATTTGACCAGATCTTAATGCTTTTTTTTCACCCATCCAAAAGTGAGCGTTCCCTGTCTTAGAGCTGGACACATCCTGCAGGCATCCCTCTGGGGATATACCCATATGAGGCCTTCAGCCTCAGTAGGCCAGTTTGCCCAGCTGACCCAATCTCAAGCAGTATTTTGTACTTTTGCAGGCTGAAGTGCACCAAAGTCAGTCACAGACATCTCAGCTCTCCCCATGTTTGGAATACATTAATTATGACAGCATTCACACAGTTTCTCCTGCAATACCCACCCAGTACTCTTATTTTAGGACAAACCACATTGCCCATCAGACGGCAGAAACGGAGAGGATGTGTATGTGTGCATGCGTGTGTATGGAAAGGACACACTTGAAGACTTGATTATCTTTTTCCACCAACACATACCACTCTAATGACCTTTTTTTGGAATAATACATGATAGCTCACAATATATTCTTGATATTTCATCTGAAACAGTGGTACATTATGTGTTCCTTATAGCATGTTTGGCAGTCCAAAAATGTTTCCATAGCAACAGGATTAGAAGTAGTCCTCAAGAAAGTTGTCAAAAATCAGTCTACCAACTGAAATTTGCTGAGGTAATGTTAATTTAACAGGACCTAAATGGCTAAGTTCCTAATACCTAAATATGTGAATAAATATTTATTAAAAATATAAACAAACAAAGAAAAAATGCTCTAGGATCTTAACATGTTTTACAAGGACTTTATAAGAGCTATACTAAACAGCCTTTATCAAGTTTTAGCTATCTGAAGAATACTTCCTACAAAAGTATTTTTTAAGGTGGATTTCAATGGTGATTAAATGTCCCATGGGACTTAAGATTTTATTGTACAGTCCCTAGTATATTCATAGTAGTATTTTGATTTTTTTTTTCTTTTTTTGTTAATTTTTGTATTTTTGGTTATTCCCAGCAACAAATCTGCTTGTGCAGGAAAATGTGATAGCAGATTCTTCTCCCGATCTGGTCAAATTCACTATTATCATTGCAACAGCAGCATAGTTCCACCAAGATTGATAAGGATGAGCTCAAAATCTACTTTATGCTAAACAAAAAAGAAGTGCAGAATATACTCCATCTCTTCTTAAGCCAAATATGTTATCTCTACTTTTCAAAATTACCACTTCCCTCAGAGAGATGAGTGACTAGTTGCTTCCTCCTGATTTGCCTTAAGTGACCAGAAGCTGGAAGTACTATCAAGATTCTAATTCTTATGTTCCTTGTACCTGCAGGCAGCCTGGTTTTGATAGTCTCTGGCTTTGCAGGAGGAAACACAGGGGACATTCCAAAGAAAGACATTGATCTTCTTCATTTGCCTATTGCCAAGCCTCACAGACACATAGAGATACAGCCAAGCCAAGACCAATTCTCAACACCAGGAGAATGATGTCCTGTTGTGCACAAGGCATATCCTCTTACCCAGTGTCTTAGTCTGCTTGTCCTTCAAGAGAGAAAAATGGTAGACTCTTGATGGGATTAATTTGTAAAGTCTGCAAATATGTTGCAGTTATTGTTGTAGTATCTGACTGTTCAATCAGTCCACTTATGTATGCCAGGTTGATAATGAGTGTGCTTCCTGCTTATGAGAATTATTAGAAATTGTAATTATTTATTATACCCTTGTGTTTGACATCTGTTCACTCAGACCACAGGCAGTTACTACTGCAGTGGATACTCCACCTGGCTAGTAGGCATCTAACCCCTACTATTCTAGGAAATTATTGAGTTGTGTTGTCTTCCATAAACACAGAGTAAGATCCATGAAACAAACTCACAGTTTCACAAATATGGATACCGGTATTAAATAAGTTATAATAAGTTATATTTTTACAATCATCATTGTAACAGATCAAGGTTAACTTTAAAAACATTGTTTTCAATAGTCATTCTTATCAAAGAATCAATCTTATCAAAGATTAACAAGTAATTCTTGAAACAACAAGACACAGATTCATTCTTAATATCATCTTTGTAGAAAGCTACAACAGTAGCTATCCTCTTTTCCATGTCATCTGAAAATCTGTTCATCTAATTTAAACAGTACAGAGAAAATAGCAAAAATAGCAATTTCTCAGAGGGCATTTACTTTGTCTGGGGATCAACTGATGTGTTTTAAGATTTGTGAGGATGGCGCTGTGAGAAGAAAAGCCAACACAAGGTAATCCAAACTTAGAAAGAACACTCTATTCAACCAACATTCCTATGTCACAGAAACATGTCAAAATCTATTTACAGAAGAAGAAAACAAATTAGAAGAAAACTCCAACCAATGCTTGTAAAAAAGTAAATGTATGTTTAAATGAGGTTTCTGTTTGCTTATTTAGTTTTGTAGAATTTACAGGACTAACGGTGGGATGGAGGCAATAATTCTGGTCATATTTTTAAGCCCCAGGCAGTTTAATTTTAAGTGTCTGCTATTTTCTATATTCACACTTGCAGAGCTGTTTGGCATCATAATCACATGAAATCAAGTTCTCCGGAGGCATATACAACTATAACTCAGCTTAAGTCCAGTGAGTTTTTTGTTTGAGTTTGAAGAATTTCTTGTATGTGCTTACTTTGCTAATGCAATTATCTAGGAGAAGAATAATCAAAAGAAAATAAAAATGAGTTGTTTAGATTTTTTTTTTTTTGTGAATGAATTTCTGTTTATTTTGGAGGGCTTTCTGGATTAACAAGCATAAAAATCTTATTTTAACATGTAAATTGGAAGCAACACCTTTGTTTTTTCAATTTTATAGTATTAGTTCATATTTTGTTGTTGGAGAATAGAATATGTGCTAAATTTTTGAACGTAAGTTGTAAAAATGTATAACAATGGTACTTTGCCACAAGCTGGAGGACTGCAGTTAACACATACTTGTATGAGGAGAGGGGAGTGGGGGCCTCTTCACCCAGGCAGCTGATGATGTGACAAGGGGAAACAGCCTTAAGTTGCATCAGGGTAGGTTCAGGTTAAATGTTAGGAAAAAATTTTTTCAGTGGAAGAGTGGCTAAGCAGTGGAACAGGTTCCCCAAGGAAGTGGTAGAGTTACCATCCCTGGAAGTGCTATAAAAGTGAGTGGATGTGGCACCTCACAGTATGGTTTAGTGGGCATGGTGGCAGGTCAGAGGTTGGATTTGATGATCATGGAGGTCTCCTCCAACTTCAATGATTCCATATTTCTACTGAATGTTGTATCTGCATTTGTGAATGGAAAAATGCCCACATATTATTATTAGTGACAAATTTTCTCAACCTAGACATAGTCAAGCATGTGCCATTTAAGTACTGCTACAACTCAGCAACGGCAAACATAGTAATTGTTGAGCATGTATAAGACCTTAAAGTCAGGGTGCTAAAGTCCAAAGTATTTCTGGCTCTGAAAAATGTAGCAATGCGTTAATTTGAGGGACTTAGTCTAGATGTTGTTAGCACATTATGTTGTTGACGAAGTTCATTATAAACAGGCTGAATCATAACCTCTTATATACCAAAATACTCCTTAGAGTAGTTTTCAGGGGGAAAAAAAATTGTTTTTTTGTTTTTTTTTTTTCTTTTTTTACTTGCAATGGGAACTTATGTAATCCACCACACTTACAGAACGATGAATTCTCTGGAATACAGACAGTAAGACTGCATTGCTGGAGGACTGCTGCAGGCATACTTTCTGAAATATGAAGGACGTAGTCATCTTGCCACCTGCCTTCCAGCCTTTTATGATACATCCAAAATTCAGTGGTTAAATTTCAAGTAAAAATGTGTGTAGATTATTTATACACCTATCTTAAAATACAATACAATATCTGATTTATTAATTTTTCATTGGGTGAAAGTGTTAAAAACCTGGCATAGAGCCTGAATTGCTTTTCTTTAGATACTCTTTTCTGTTATGGTTTTGAATGACTCAATAGAACAAAGTAATACTGATTGTTAAATAATTTACAGAAGACCGAGTAATCTTTAAAAAACAATTTTACCATCTGCAACTTGAATGCTGAGGCACATTATTTGTTCAAATTCAGCCTATTACGTTATATCTCTCATGGGTTCCTGAAAACTAAACCTGTTTATAAGTTGAGAGTCTAAATGACCTTACATAAAGGAAAAACAATAACTTCATTGTTTTAGTTTTTTTCCAGTTGAATAGTCACTACCATCTAGTTTTATATCATGGACTGCTATATCCCAGTGTAGCAGCAGCCAGGTCACCAGGGGCTCTCCTGACTGGTGACTGAAATATTTTCACATATCTGTCAGCTCATCCAGGGATAGGGATTTTTAGGAAGATACATTGAAAGTATTAAGGAAGACAGAACTATTCTTGCTATGGATATTTGCACTGGTAATGAATATTACTCTTTTTATTTATATCTGCCAGACTCTCTTTTCCAATTTTAGACAGTTCAGGATCACAAAATATTAATTTGCATCTTATTAATTCTTTAATAGCCTACATTCATGCTTAGTAACCTTCTTTTACATATTTCCTCTCCTTTTTGTATAACCTGAACATGGATGCTGTCAAGTATTTTGAAATCTTTCTCTTTGAGACACAGACAAAATAAATTGAAAAAATTAATATCCGGGTTTTGTTCCTGTCTCAGTTCCTATTTATTTCTCAATAACAGAATAGTTAAATATTCAATTTTATGCATGTATTCCTTCACCTCCATCTCTCATTACCTTATTAAGCAGGAATTAAATACTTATTTGGAGACACTTAATTTAAAACGCTGTCATTTTACTTGTTCTAATTGAGTTCCAGAGGCCAAATGTAATTCATAGTCAAAGTCTGTACTTTGGCAGGATGCTGCACAATAAGCTTCTTTTTATTTTTGTATAAAATGATTTTCTATTTTTACTCACTATTCTCATATTCAGTAAATTTATTTTCATGACAAGAGACAGCAATTTCAGTTCGTTCAGGGATCTGCATGGCAGCATCTAATGGGAGAAAGCAAAGAGACCCAGGAAAACTGGTTGATCTTCAAGGAAATCCTTCACAATTTAAGAAGGAAAAAAAAAGGAAAGACAGAAAACGTTCTGCTCTGTTGAGGGGGAAGTCAAGGGAACATCTCACTGGGACAACATGGATGTGCAGAGAATGTACAGGTATGTTCAGCATGTCTGAGCTTTGTAGCAAAGAAAATCTGTTCAATTCATAGTACAGATGTGGTTTATTGCTATACTAACAGTCAATGTTCAGAATGAATGCAGCAGAAACCAAGAAGTTCTGACTACACATCCATACGTACACCTTTGCACAGTTGTGTGTATATTTAACCACCCCTTCCAGCCAGCCAAGTAACCACTATCACATTGCCTCCCACCCAGGAGCACAGGTTCCCCTGCGTGCAAACCCTTCCTCTTGGCAGTAAGCGTGTGCCACCTCTGTGTATAATTCTGAATTCCCTACCATGGTGGGGATGGTAGGTTATCATCTTAGTAGATCTGTCCACACAACAGTAATTAATTGTCCCAGGCTGTGTCCTCTGCACCCCAAGGTGCAGTTCCCTGTGTGCAGACCCCCTGTGATGGCTGCTTCTATCGCCATCTCTCCTCGCTGTCACAAACATTCATGCTTCTTTTATTTTCTTTTCCTGTTGACTGATTTTTTGTTGTCCCAACAATCTCTTGGTCAATCACTGCCTGTTTGGTTCACCCGATTAACAATATTATTTTTTCTGGGAACCACTGTTTCCAGCATTTCAGTCACATAACTCTGTTCACACTTGTTTCTATATTAACAGGTGCTGTTTGCTGGACCATTCTATCATCTTCAAGAGGAAGGCAAATTGGAGGATTTAAAGAACTACAAGCTAGAGTGCTACACCTCAGTCCCAAGAAGAACATGAAGTAATTTCTCCTGAAAATCACTTCCATGCACATGAAGGGCAGGAAGATGATTAGGAACTTCTTTAATGGATTATTTTTTTTAATGTTAAAATATTTTATCTTAAAAATATATAGCCATAATTATAACTAATAAAAAATGACAGAATTAATTTTTTGCTGCAGATGGCAGCTTTCAAACTGTATCTTGGGTGTCTGGCTCTACAAAGAAATGAGATTTCTTGAAAGAAATAGCATAAGTTTTATTCAAGTGAAGCCTAATAGCCACTGATATGGTATTTCTCAATTTATAACAGACTAACATAGAAGAATGATTTTCAGGACAAGTTGGTCATACCTCACTTTGGATTTGGGCATATTCAGTTTATGTAGTCATTTATTTTTCAGGAAGAAGGAATTAATATTAATCTGACTAGATATATAACAATTAAACCATGATCACATAACCATGTAAAGGTGAATAATTTTTTTTTTTTTCAGACAGCTGATAGACTTTGCCTGGTTGAAGTCACATAAGCTACATTGTATTGTTTTGCTATTTTCTGATTTGGATAAGAAATGTAATTTCTCTACTGAATCATCTGCGTAAGTGAAGGATCTGTCATCAGATATAAATGTTTGGGTATCACTATTTCTTTCCTTTCACTATTTCTTTCCTCCATGCACTATACTTTCTATGTAAGGTAGGATGATGATTCCAATCTTGAACCTGACATTTTATTAATTAGCTACAAGAGAATTTGAAATACAGGATAAATGAAAACTTAAATTACAAGGCTCTAAACCTCTGGCTGAATGTCACCTTATTCAAAAACACTTTTTCATCTGCATGATAATTTGTAAGCAGACAGAAAGCAGAGTTCTGTGCTGTGCCAAGTAGACTGGTCTTACAGGTATATGAGTTGTTTGAAGAAAATTGGGTGTCGTTGTGGGTGTCTTTGAACAGAATGCTGTACATATACCACATTTCTGATTTTTGTCAGAAAAACTGACGTGTGTCATTAATGTTAATGTTGACCTCTGTCTATCACTGGATGGGTTTATTTTATGCTTTTGTATCAGGGTGCAAAACAAGATGATTCGCATTAAAATAAATCTTATACTTGCATCTTTCAAAATACAGTACGAAATCATCGTCTTCATTCATTACATTTTGTATGTTGTGTCATGGCAGGGCGGTGCTGGATGGTGAGGTGCCACGACCTTCCGAAAGTGTCTCCAAGGTGAAGCCGCTCGGCAGGACCACCACATCTTCATACACATGTGCATGCACACACACACGGATAGCTCCAGAAAATGGCTCAACAGCAAAGATGCAATAAGGGTCTTAGTGTGGGGTTCCACGGGAGAGGTTTATTGCAGCCACACATGTGAAGGGGTCCAGGCACCAAGACCAAGACTGTGGGAGGGTCCAGGTTTATATATGGGAGGAGGGAGGAAGCATCAGAAACCAATGATCTGAGGGCATGAGGGCAGTGCACAGGTAGGGCTAGGGTATGAGAGCCAATGGAAAATTCTGAGGGGGTGGCCACAGGGCAAGGGCCAGTGGGGGAGCAGGGAGCGGAGAACCTTCTATGGCAGGGACATATCAGGTAAAAAGAGGCAGGGAGGCCAATGGGCCAACTGGGGAAGCAGAACGGGGGTACATAAACATAGCAAATGAAGCATCCTTGGGGGAAGCCTTTTTGTCTCCCTAACCTGGGGAGGACTTAGGAACTGTCCCACCACTGGACTCCCTTCATTACTTGTTTGGTAGGCCCACTGGCCTCCACAGTGTTACATTTTAATGTGACTCAGGAAACCGTGTTTTGTGAAAAAAATATTTGCACCACTGATAGCAATGGGAGCAATGAATAAAATTAGACTAAATTTCCTAGAAATTTGAACATATGACTTTTTGTTCTGTAACTCTGCAACACTTCTTGTGAGTCATTTGGTTTTTTAGACTTTTGGGGTTTTTTTGACAATTGTGAAGACTGACTAAGTTTGCATATCTTTTGTAATTATAATATGTATTCTATACTGGCTTCATCTATTACAGTAATTCTAGTCAGGGGTTTCATTTACCATGCAGTGCAACACCATTAACAGCAGCTAAGCTAGCTCTGAATAAGGTCTACGAGGCAGTGAGAAGTCTTCATGCTTGTTTCTACAAGGTTTAGTAACTTCAAAACAAGGTTCGTTTTGTGTGTGTAGAAACCATATACTTTGTTAACACCTCATTGTGCCTGGAGTGATGAGCCTTGTCTTCTCAGTTTAGATCTTGTTTCATTATCTTTGTATGGCTTACATTGCATATGTAATGACAGTAAAAAAATACAGGAATAAGAGCATCTCAGGAAGCATAGCACATCACATTCTGAGGTTACATTAGATGATGTCTTTCCAGTCACAACACAACAGGTGATAGATAAATGCATGAAATAGAAGTCCTGAACTAAACAGGACTCTTAACTATTCTACTGGAAATTAAGTAGGAGAGGGCATAAAACAGCTCCAGATATGCCTGTGGGACAGCTTCTGCACCATCAAAGTAGACCAGTCTCTAGTCTGTCAGTATTTCAGTCATCATTTGATTTTGAACTTTTATTTTTGTGTGTAAGTCTTTTAAGAGATAACAAAAAGAATGAGGCAGTTATAAAAATAATTTACTTTTGCATTCCCTGTGCAATTAGAAAGTGCTCTAATTTCACCACATTTTAAAGGCTCCAGCACAGTGCCCAGTCTCACTGTTTCCACCTTGAAGCTGAGCCAAACCTTACCAAAACGTAATACATGGCATGTTCGCATTTACAGCAGTCAAGGTCAGGCCTTGGAAATCAGTTTATAAAGCAATGTTTTTTTCTTTTTAATATATATTTCATGATATGCATCCACTTTCACTGTTGGGTTTTTTTTCAGTAAAAACCTTTTGCAGAAAAAGAAATGCACATTTTGGCAAACTCCCCAAAGTTTTTTCATATAAAACATACTTTCTTTTCATTTTATTGCAAGTATATTAAATATATGTACGTAAAAAGCAGCTCAGCTGTTCTCTGAAGTTAGAAAAATTGCTTCTAACATCACCACTTTTCATGTTACTCCATCAGTATATTGTCCTTATATTTTCTCCAAGACTTATTAGCTTGCTATTTCTATTTAAATTTAATTTCATTGTAGTTATTTCCAATGCTAATTTCTCTTCCTCTTGTGCTTATTTATATGTCATTCTTTCAATCTCCATAAGTTGTCCAAATATCAGTAAGGTGAAGTTGTTTCAAGGTACAACACTAGAAAACTTCAAGTCCTCACATCCACAAAAGAAGGATGCCAAATTTTCATTAAAAAAAAAACAAACCTAAAGTACCTACTGTAATTATTAATTTACTTCACTTCAGTACTTCTTTCTGATTAAAGGGTCAAGGACAGTTGCTGAAGTTGTATTTTGGATGGAAAGATATTTCATGAACAGGACAAGAGGAGATGGCATCAAAAATAGAACTCCAGCATTTTAATTTACTCCATAGGAGCAAGACATTTTAGAGGAACTTCTGGCTTTAGTGAAGCACTGTGTGGCTGTAAAAGAGCTTGAATGTTCAGAACACTGTTGCATTCATGAGGAAATCTTCAGCCTACTGTAACTATCAGAGAACTCCACAATGCAAGTGAGACAGTTGGTTTACAAAGCATTTCTCACGTGCAAATTTGCAGATCTGGAGCTGAACTCTAATTCTCCTGTTCAAAGTGTTTAATCCTGTAAGAGGACCAATTGCCCCTGCATGAAAAATTGTGAGACGCCAACTGTGCAACTCCTCATTATCTTCATATATGGCTACTCATGTGGAATAATCTCAATTTTTAAGATACTAAATGTGTGAATATATGGCCACTTAAGTAGACACCAGCTGTACAATACAAAAATATTGCAAACTTCAGATATTGGAAAGATTTTTTGTTATATTTAACAAAACTATACATTTTTTTGTTGGTTGTGAAAATGAATGGCTTTTATTTTTCTGTGTTTTATAAATAAGTATAAGCTTCAAAGTATCAAGAACTATATACTAAATTCTGATACGCTTCTAAATTAGTAGTATATTAATATGTTAAAATAGTCTAGGTTACTGAATCTAACAAAGCCATTCATGGTAGTTTTCCATTTTAAAGCACACTGCTTCAATTAAATTGTGTTGTTTCCCCTTTTTCATCTTTGTTAACAGCAAAAGAATTAAAAATGTGTGCTGTGTTTCTATTCTGAAACATATGAAGATCAAATATGGAAGATAATTATTATCTAAGTGATCAGTGGTATTTGCTATTCAAATAATGAGTTTATACAATTAACTTATTGTCAGCTGCACTACACAGCATTAGTCTAAGACCGTATTTCCAAGCTCACTAAATGTCTGGATGAGAACCAGGTATTCTTCTCTTCCTCCAGCATGCTCTACAGGCTACAAGCTGCAAACTGAGTGATAAAGTGATAAACCTGCAGGATTGCACTGGAGAGCACACGGGCATGATGACACTTTTGCTACTTCTCCTGTCCACTGTCCATAAAATGTCAGAAGTAAAAAGTAGAGGGGAGATCGTTTTGCACTTCCAGAAAGATACAAGAAGGTGACCTGTACTTCCTGAGAGAAGCTTGAAAAAAATAATTTTGAGTTGTCACTATAATTTAAGACAATGTTAGGTTAATATAAATTTTCATTGCACATTAAGATCCCAATAAATTTTTATTTATGGTTTCATTTACTGCTAAGCTCTTAAAGGGATGTAGAAAATACCTACATGAAAAATTATTTTTACTAGAAAGCTTTCTCTGTACCTTAAGTGCCTATAGAATTTCATGAAATATTATGACTTATTAATTGCTTGTCAGATGAAGTCGTTACTAGTAATTTAATTTTTTTACCTATTATCAATTTATAAGCATAGAAAAAGTACTAGCATCAAAATATTTCTATTCAATAAGCTAATTCTGTCAAAATTAAATTAAATGGACATTACCATAGGTAAGTGTTTAAACATTTTAAATAATAATTAATTGCATATATTTTTATTAGTTTTCGATAAAATACATATTTTAGCTGTCACATTTTTCCAGTGATCTGTACTAATAACCATATGTTGGTGTTCTAATCAAAACTGGAACTTATTAATAAAAAAAACCTTTTTCAGTGATTGATAGGGTTTTTAAATAAAAAAGATACATTTGAGCTCTTAGCTGCATAAATTTTAGTTTGTTTTTGAAAAAAAATACTTATTTTAGCATTTTAAAGGACTTGCATTAATCTTTTTTTTTGACTATTTTTCATTAATTCTGGCATATGTTTATCTTTCAGGATGTGATCCTTAACTTCTTCTTGTGCCAAATATTATTAATGAGAAAAATGAGGAAGACAATAGAGAGGGAAAAACCCAAAACCTTTTTCTTTTTTTTTTCTCATTGAAATAAATTACAACTAATCACCTGAAAAGTTCAGATAAAATGAAGCATTTTACAGAATGGATGATGTTCTATTTTTCTTGCTCAGAAAGAGAGGTAATAAAAAAATGAATTATGGTCTTCAGTGATCTCTGATCTTCAAGAGAAGACACTGTCTACGCCTCAGTAATTTAGAGACCATAACTTGATAATCACAAACCAAAAGTGAGATATCAAGTTGTTAAGATGTATGGTATTGTAATTTCTAAGTTTCACCTCCTGAGTGTAAACATTTAGAAGAAAATTTTAATTAAATTTTCCTTAAAAAAGATATTACATGGAAAATGTGATATAAAGCAAACGGGTGTAATTCACCAAAATAAAATGTATGTCATAAACAAAAAGCATCATAAATTCAATTATTGTATTCTATTTTTATATTATTATTACAACCAAATTTAGGGGGCTACCTGCAATTATTTTTGCACTTATGAGAGCTGCACAGCTTAACTTGTTGTTTCTCATATCCACAGGGAGGCCTTTGGCAGCTGGAGTGGTGAATGTTCCGCAACATGAAATAGAGATACCTGGGTGGGTCAGCAAAGAGAATGTGCTTCCATTGGAAAGGTTCTGTATCCAGGCTAATTAACCCTGTTCTTCTACAATTACCTGTACAGGATAATTAGAGCTTCCGAGTTCACTCATTTATTGATAGCCTAGACATCTGTGCATCCCGCGATTCATAGTTCAGACAAGACATGTATATAACTATGCTTTAAAATGTGTGGTGGTTTAGCTAATTAAAGGACTTCCAGTATCTGTACGTTTGAAAATTGGCTCTTAAATCAAAAAGAAGATGATACCGTTAGCCAGAAAGTATTTTAATGAGTTTTTATAGACCTCACAATAGAATGTTTTAACATATAACATGTTGCATATACTTACATTGTACTTTAAAATGTCTGAAACCCCTAAGGTTTCCATAAACCATTCAATGCATTTAATTAGAAGGTACAAATGTATTGTAATTGGTATACTTAAGCTTAGGGGCAATTTTGAACATGGTCATTAAAGAAGCCCTGTCATTGGTTGGGTAAACATTCAAGACGAAAAAACAGTTCAAAAATAGAGTTACATTCAGCCTGTGTATTTTGAATCCTATACTTCATCTTTGTGAAAAGGCTATAAAGAAGATTACAGGCACCCAGGAACCCAGGAAAAAATCTGCCTTGCTAAGTAGTGAAAGGATGACAGCAGTTGTTTTGTTTGCTTTGATCTGTATAGTCATGAAACGAATATGTTTTTCACTTCCAAAATATTATGTGAAGAAAGGACTTATTTAATAACTCACTGAATTGAGCAAGAAATGTTTTCTCCTCTTCTTTGTTCTCCTTCCTCATCACAGTGGGTTCATCACAGAATATCTTTTCCTCTTCTATAAGCAGTTGCAATCTGACAGACCAACAGAAAAAAATACAAAGGAAATTATATGATCATAAAGAAATATAACCTTCTAGACCTGACAAGTAGAAATTCAGCACTTAGTGAAAAAAAAAAAAAATTACTCTGACCAATAAGAGCAGGCAACCTTGAGGACTCTAACCAGGCTAAAATGTCATAGGACAGAGTGCATAGTCAGACACTTTGAAATAATGTAATTCACATCTTGTTCACAGCTGTGAGGCGCAGTGCTCAAAAATGCAGCTGTACTGCTTCCTAGCTAGCCACCATCCAAAAGCTCACTAAAAGTAGAATGATGTCTTAGACAAAATGGAATATCTCATAATAGTTCTCTAAAGGTTCATTATGCTTCACAAGATACCGTTCTTTACTCTTTCTTATGGTTCTTGGCCATCTCACCTCTCTTAAACTGTTTCCAAAAACGCAGATAAAATGTCACCAGTTTAGGTTCCAAGTGCTCTTTAAGGTTCATGCTGTTCTTTCCACAAATGGAAGGTAGAAATAAAGAAATCTTTCCACATGGGCTGAAAGGACTACATTGACTACATTAACATCGTCAGTAATGCTTTTCTGTTGATTTTCACCCTCCTTATTCAAACCCCCAAAGAAAACCCAAAGAAAAACGTCTGACTTTTTTTTTTTTTTTTTTTTTTTAATTAAGGAAAAAGAGTAAACAATGGGGGAGAAAACAGAGTAGAGGTATAGCTGGTTATAGGTAAAAAGAGATGTTAGGAAAGGGTGTGATTTTCTATGTTATAAGGAAAGAAGTGTCTTGGAGACAAAGGAAAAATAAAAGACACTGGAGTAAGCAGAATTTTTCCCCTCTGAACTTTGGTAGCAGTTACATCAAAGTGGTAACTGTTCCATTTGCATGTTCTTAAAATTCCTTTGCTTAAATTGCATGTCAACATGCACTTTTAAGTTTAAATTATAACAAATGTGAATATATCTTTGTAAGTAAGACACATTTTAAATTTATGCATACAGAACTATAATATTCAAAGACACAATTAAGAGACTTTCGCTTCCTGCATAAATACAGTTTAAATGATAAATTGGCTAAATCCACTCAGCTAGTATATTTTTCTCTTTAACCTGTGGTGGGAAACCCACAGGTTGTACATGTTCAAAGAATGTCATAGTCTTAATTTGATTTCCAATAGAACTGCCAACTAACTTATTCTAAATGTGGATGTGATGATTATGCAAAGAAATTTTGCATCCAGAAAACATTTGGGCCAAATGAAGAGTGTATAGTGATGTTTGAGATTTCGAAAGGACAATGCAAATTGCCTAAGTTTTAATGTAGGTAAATCAGTTTCTATTCTGTGATGTTTACTTCAAGAAACAACAGGAAAACCTAGTGATTGACATGATTGTTGACTGCAGATATTTAACCTTTATTTCTCAATCAACTCTGACTCTGTTCCCGAGAATGAATGACTATGTAATCTAGGGCCAGATTATTGGGGAATTAAGCAATTTACGCCATGGGTTGTGATGCATCTCAATGCAGTTCTTTCTGCTCACTTCACATTCACTTCTTCCCTTAGGAAATTAATTGCTTTTATTGTTTCTCTCTGTCTTCTTTTCCCTCAACATCCTCTACCATAACACCGATATTAACGACCTTTTACATCACAGTCTACTTGACGTGCTGCCCTGAAGGAACTGACCTGAACCTGGATAGGTAAAAACCTGGAGGAATTTCTCACAACTTGTATTGACTTCTGTCCATTTTTCCTAAAATTGTCACTTTGCCTAATATAAAAATATTAACCTACAAACTATGCATTGCCTTACTCATGACATTATTCAGTGTTCTGAGTATCACATTTTAAGGGGCCTAACTCTTCCTACTTACAATATAAAGATTTTAAATTCTCCATCCAGGTCTGAGACTTCTACCCACCAAAATGAAACAGAAGTTACTACAACGGTCAGAAATACTTTCAAACTGGAAGGGTTTGATAATCTCCTTCTCAATTTAAGAGTTAAAGGTAAGAAGACAGAATGTTATCTTACATAAAATGCAAATATTGTTTATTGTATGTGACATAACCACAATGGAATGGACTTTCATATTTACAAAACGAAGGAAAAGAAATGTTGCAGGGATTAGAAGAAGGATTATTTGAAAATAGCAGCCGGAGTCTGAGAAAGCTTACAAAATAATATGAAAACTTGAGTGATCAACTACAATAAGTTTATCTATTAAATTTAAAAAAGGCTGTATTTAAAAAAGGTAAAGACAATCCACAAATGCCAATTACTTATACATATCTTATAAATTCTGCTTATGAAAATAAAAATTAGAATATTTCTAGAAGAATATAAAAGCAACCAAAAAATACCACCTCGTCCACATTGAAAATGTTTGCATGTTTACATAATGTTTATTTCCTGGTACTGTATTTTTATTATTTCTGTTATGGGGAGTAACTTCCATTTTTGTATCAGAAGGGGAAAACAGATGATATAAATACTGAAGATCAAAGTACACCATCAGAAAAACATGCCAAAATCAAATCAACAGAAACGCGCATAAGTACTTGAAGGCAGATCGTTTCTCTGATGAATTGCATCTCACAGACAAGAAAAAACCTTCATGGGATAATTAAGCATCAACCAAATGCTCTGCTTTTCTCGACACTGATGTCAAACAATGCTACAGTTATGAATAGTCTGCTGAAGACCACACTTCTGGCTCCAGCAGACTTCTCCCAATCCTTCTGGCAGCCTCCTGCCCCATGACACAAATGGCTTTTGCTGTCCCCACCCTGGGTCTACAGGGCTGTTGTGTCTGTCTGCTTGGTGGGGACCCTGAGCCAGCAGCAGCTCCTAATAGCTGGGGACAGTCACAGGAGTGTGGGAAAGGAGAATTGTTTTCAATGAGTTTCAACTGTCTCCAACCAGCCAAGGCCGCTCCAAACCTCCAAGAGAGATGTCGAGACCTGCTCTGTCCCTGTTACCACAGGTGTTTAGCACTTGCTATATTTGGTGATCAGAATTATGTGATAAACTGCAGAACTGCATCATAAAATAGTTATGCATCTCTGAACAACTTTTACCTGTAAACAAACATGGGATTTGTTTTCACAAACCATGGTTCTTAGATGCTTAGTACCTCCCACGAGAAACAGGGGCTATGCTGAAGTGTGTTTCTTACCCTCTGAAATATGACATCAGTGCCATCAGAAAGAAGTCCTTCACTCGCAAAGGCACAACACTGTTACAGAGTGTTATTTCTACTCATAGAAAAGAATAAAATTAATGTGCTGACATCTGATTTTATAAAGGCTCAGCTTAGTGTGAGGTTATGGTGCCTTTCTGTGCCCCTTATCTCTCCTAATCATTAGGGTCCCTTACTTCGAAAATGGAGAGGGAAAAAAAACCCAGGGCAAGAGAGCTGCAAGGACACAGAAATTGATGTCATGGCTTGTGAAATGAATTCTCCTTTCAACACGTCTTCAGGATGAACTGCTCACATACAATATGAGCCAAAAAACCTACAGAAATTGTGATGCCAGATCAAGTAATCTACTTGCTTCAGAACCTTAGCTGAATACTGCTATTTTTATCTGGTGCTGACATGCTAGAAATGCAGTGGGGGGAGGTGTTCTTCAGATTCAGCCATTATATTTATGAATAAGAATATTTTTTCTTTGCTTGGATTAGGTATCTGATATTGGCAATTTATAAGAGATGACTGTCCTAAGTAAACTCTTGTGAATAAAAGCTGTTGTGACTGATATTTTTATTTTGTGTATCATCTTAAAAACTACAACCAGTGTGATCAAATAAGAGCTCACTCTAGAAATGTTCAGATTAACATTTTTTTGTTCGTGTGTTGAAAAGGGACTCAAGCTTCTCTATGTCCTTTCCAAAAGCTTTATTTTATTTTATGGTAAAACACCTAGACCTAAATTCTTGAAGACACTAAGGGCAATGACATTATTTAGCAGTGCAGTGCCTAATGGGCAGACAAAGTACCCAGCCTCAGTTAAGGACTTAAATTCTCCATGCAATATAAGGGAAGCATATGAAATAAATAAAGGAATAAATAAATAAAATCTCATCAAGATGATGAAACAAAGAGGTCAGTAAAGAGGAAAGAGAAAGCTGTAACCATTACAAATACAGATCCAAACTAGCAATTTGATTTTCACAGGCATTCACACTGCATGATTTTTGATACTTCATTTGGGCACTCTTGTTAGAAATAGAATTGGTCATGCAGGCAATACAAATTTCTCTGAAGATTTAGGTGAAAGATTTCTATCCAAACCTAGCACACAAAGGATCTTACATGCTTTTTTGGTTCTTGATGTGAAATACTGGTGGAATTTTCAAAGCAAGTGGGAAGTTTGCTTGTGAAACTCCAAGGCTAAGAGTTCTGGGAAGAAGAATGACACAGACTGCAATCCCAAAAGGTAAAGTCAATTTATGTATCTAAATTCTAGTTTCAGAAGACCGCTGTGATTCCCTGTGTTCTAAGGGAGGGCCCTCAGTTTGCCCAGATTTCTAGTGAGTTCAGTTAGTCAACTGAAATGCCTGCTTAAATAAGCGAGAAAACATTCTTTTGAAGAGATGCCATCATGCAAGTTATTAAGATATAAAATAAGTCTCTGCATTTATGAGTTGTATAGCGGATGATTAGCATTTTATTCTAACACAATTTATAGAAGTACTTCTACTTCAGTATTCTATTGCAACCATAAGAGGTCTAACAAGAGATGTGCTAGAGACGGTTGAAATAATTTCATGGGCTTCTACCTACAGTTCTCACACATAGTAAGCAAGAGCTCTGAAAAGAAGGCTTAGGCAGTGGACAGTTATGAAGCAGGTCACCCACTCAGTAAGACAGTCTGGTCCCCTCCCTTCTCTCTCAACCTGACCTTTATTTCCCATTACTCTGCTCAAGGGATAACACTCAGTGGCAGTCCTAATGGGTGTGTCTAGCCATAATGGCTACATCCAGCTCAAAGTAAGTTCAGGAGAGACAGATATAAGTGCAGTATCTGTGGGCTAATTTGGGCAATGCACCCATCTAGTCGTAGTCTTGGTTGAGATCTGACTCAAACCAAGTTTAGAACAAACTAATATTTGTAGTCAGCATGCAAATACGACAATAAGCTTATTGTCTTACTCCATACATACCAGACAGCCCAGGGCCCATTGGGTTCTCCTGCACAGCAGCAGGCTTCATACCAGGACCTTCTTTGAGAAGTTATGCATCCCAAGGTTACTCCTTGAGGTTGAGAAGATCCTTGTCATGTCAGAGACTCAGTAAGTGAATTTGGAATAAGTACACTGACACTTTGAAATTTAGCTAAGTGATTATAAAGGATTGATTTTACACCTATTATCCTTCAGACATAAAGCACTGAACAAGTTTGGGACTAAGTATGGATCCAGATGTGCCTAAACTCACCTCTGAGGAGGAGCTTAGAATATAAGGGATGCTTTTCTGAACTTCACAGATCAACAGAAGGGTCTCCCTGACAGTGTTGTCTGACCCTGTCCTCCATGCAGTAAATAATCTAGTATACCTGGCCATTATCCCTGACATGTTTACTATCAAACTTTGTTAAATTGCTGATTTATATCAATAAATATATTGCAACTTCTCTGGAGTGGGTCACTTCATTGACAGCAGTGCTAATTTTGTAACAATCATTTTGTAAGCTGAAGGATTACAAAATGTAATCATTTTGTGAGTGCTGGTTCCTCTCCCAATGAAAAAACTGGCATGTCAAGATTCAGAATTAGAGGATGACTGAAAAAGAAACTTTAGCCTTCTGTGTATTTCCCCCTTGCTGTATCAGGACACATAAATGCTCTCAGTGCATTTGTAGTGGTAGTGTACAAGTAATGAGTAATTGCTATTTTGAGCTGTAGCCTCTGCTTTTCTGAGTATGCCTGCAAGAAATGGTCAATACTCTAGAGATATGACCTCCTGATTTAATAGTTCTAGTTCAGCACTTCTGAAGCTGAATCTTGTCCAAAAGTTCCAAGGTGTTTGTGAATAGATCAGTTTCAGTTCTTAAAAAACTTCATACACAAGATTATTAATCTCCCGTTCAATAAATCACTTTATAAATTTCAAAGAAAATTTGCTACTGTTCGTGGAAATTGACACAGTTTGAGACAAAAATGGATATGACAACAAAATATTTTAAAGAAACTTTCTGTCCTGTACTTCAGGTGCAGACTGTCTTCTCTTGCCTACAAGACATGTCACAATGCCATTACTTCATAGTGAGATAGATCTTCAGAATTCCTGGCAGTCTCCATTGACATGAAAACATAAAGCTGTGGCTGCAACTAAAGACGTCAAGTGCCATCCCTCAAAGGGGAGACACACCTACCAAGTTATTTACAGAACCTACTGTCTCTTATGTTGTCTTCAGAATCACTGAAACTTTTCTATATAAACTACCCTGTTTACTTTTCCCAGAATATGATATGAAGTTGCAGACAGACAGCCACAGAGGCTACCTTCTTTCCTACTAGTCCTGCATTTGTGCATTGGTCAGATCTATTCAGGGATATATTATTCTTCATTTCATCATCCCCTACAAAGTAGCCTGATAGAAATTACTGTATATTTTTTTACACTGAGGGTAGCTAAGAGGCAACAGGTTATCTATGTAATTCTTAATTGTTTGTCTCTTTTAAAATGCACTGAAATGCATATTTAAATACTAAAGAAGTCTGATACTTGAAAACCACAAAGCACATTTGGCAAATAGTACACAGCAGAAAGTATGTTTGATTTGTGATGCTGATTAAATTGATGTAGAAAGCCTGCTGGGATCCCTTCCAGCCTGTGAGATGTACCTGACATCATGCTGTGGGTGTTATACTTCATTTGCTGTGATAAGTCTAGTTTTCAACTGACAGTAAGAAGAAATATTGGAGTGAAATAAATTCCATCATTTTAAAGGCAGATTCACTGCATCTAGCATTTCCAGCAAAGATCAGTGTTCAGCCTAAGAATGCATAGTTAGTAGAATTCAACATCCTGGGCTTTCTAGATCATGAGACTTGATCATGGTATTCTTCCAAGACATATTTGACAAGCCGCATTTGGAGAATAGGATACAGGAAGGATTATAAAAGCATTTAAAGTGTGAAGAAACAGTACAGAAGAAAACAACTTCTTTTTCTCAGAAACTCACCTGAAAAAGATGTGGGGTAATGGGTACAAGTTTTTTCTGCTGAGATTCTGATTGGACATAAAACGACAATTTATTTTTTTATAATGAGAACAATCATCTGTTGGGATAATCTCCCCAGCAATGTGGTGGATTCTCCAACTTTTTTAAGATTTGCCTGGACAGGTTGGTGACATCTTGTCCAGATCATGGTTTTGCCAGGAAAATTTGGACCAGATGGTGCATGAGGTCCTTTCCAACTATATATTCTATTGCTCTACGATAGAAGTATTGGGGTGCATTTCTGATAACATTAGCTATTATGCATAAACTATTGATCTCTAGATCCCCACTGACTGCATTTGGAGATTATATACCTAGATGATATGATTATGCCTACATTCACTCTTCAGAATTCAGTGTCTCCAGCCTAAAATCACACACTTCTTGAACTTTTATTCACTTGCCTGAAGACATCTGAGATTCTATCAGCCATGTAAGACATTGAAACAGATGGCTGTCAGATATGATGTGACCAGTGGGAAAGCCAGACACTTCTGCAGCAGCAGTTAGAGGCCAGGTGACCCTAAAAAGCATCTCAAAATTCTTTAAATAGCGAAGTTTAATCAGCAATGAACCAAGGGCACAGTGAATTTGTTTGTGAATGACAAACAGTGGGAACAGTTGGGAAACTGATGGATATTGTGTAACAGTTATTTTATAAGCATAGAGATGAGCAAAGACTACATACATAAAGACTACATACATAAAACCTTTTCAGCTTCATTATTTACAGACAGCCTAGACTTTGCAATATTTTTTTTTTTTTTTTAGTAAGAGCTGTTCTTTCTCTGACTTCGCACAATCATTATACTCTTGCAGTACTGACCTCAAAGAAACCATCATTCAGTTCATATCTGTGAGTTATATTCTCAGGAGAAGAAAGAAGAAAAAACTGATGAACTCTTTTTCCTAAATGCATACATGCTGTGTATGTTAATTAGAGAGATAGTCTGCCAAACTCTACTGTGTTACAGAGTGAACCAAACAGCTCTGTAAATGACAGAAATGCACAATTAGGAGGCCAATACTGCATCACAAGATTGCTTGGTGCAATATTCAATTCTGATGAATCCAGGATATTCTATTATTAGAATATCTGCACTGTTGTCCATTATTTTCTTCTGTAATCTTTAATATTTCAAAACTTTAAGCAAAAAGAGCTTATTTAAGGCAACTTGGCAGGTAATTTTTCACAATTTTCATCACTAAAATAATAGGATTTCTTGAGCTGAAAGGGGCATATAAAGATCATTGAATCCAATGCCCTGCTCTTTGCAGGACCACCTAAAAATAGACCATATGACTAATACGTCTAGATACTCCTTGAACCCTGACACACTTCTTGCCATGACCACTTCCTTGGGGAGCCTGTTCCAGTGCCCAACCACCATCTCAGGGAAGAGCCTTTTTCTTAATGTCCAGTCTGAACTAGCGTGACACAGCTCACCAGAGAGGTCAGCTCTTTCCACTCCCCTGTATATCTAGGGGAAGTTTAAGGCTGTGATGAGGTCACTCCTCATCCTTCTCTTCACCAAGCTAAACAAGGAAGTGACTTCAGTTATTACTTACATGTCTTGCCCTTGAGACCTTTCACCATCTTGGCTGCCCTCCTCTGGACACACTATGAGGCAATGTCCTTACTATTTTGAGACACCCAAAACTGCACACAGTACTCAATGTCAGGCCGTACCAGCACAGAGCAGAGCAGCACAACCACCACAACCACCTCCGTTGACCAGCTGGTGATGCTGTGCTTGATGCATCCCAGGACACAGTTCACCTTTTTGGTTGCCAGGGCACACTGTTGGGTCCTATTAAATTTGCCATCAACCCAACTGCACAGATCTTTTTCTGTGAGGCTCCTCTCCAGCTCATCCCCCAGTTTGTACATATAACCAGGATTACCCCATCCTAGGTGGAGACTCATAGCTGATATAACAGTTTGGATTAGAAGGGATGTTTAAAGGTCATCTAGTCCAACCCCTCTGCAATGAGCAGAATCTGGTACTTGCACTTGTTAAAGCTCATATGATTGGTGAATGCACAGCTCTCAGGTCTACCCAGATCTCTCTGCAAGGCCTCTATGCCCTTGAGGGACTCCATCACTTCTTCTTAGTTTATTATCATAAGCAAATTTCCTTACTGTACTTTTGATTCCTACATCTAGATCATTTATAAAAACATTATGGCACAAGACAATAACCAATAACCTCTACACCCATGAGTCCTCCTTTGTTCATAAACAACAAATCTGGAAGGGTTCCTTTACTAGTTGTCTCCCTTAATTGTGCTCCATGAAGTTATCTTCAACATGCTTCAGGAGCTTCCTGGACCTGTTCATGTCTGCTGTACGATATTCATAGGTGATATCTGGGAAGTTACACTCACCCATAAGGACAAGGGCAGCTGATCTAGCTGAATACCTTAATTCCTTGACAAAATATTCAGAACCAATTCAATAAAATAAAACCATGATACTTTTGGGATATTATTTGCAAAACTGCATTTACAAGTAACATTATTGTGTTACTATTATCACAGACTTTACAGATTACAATAAAATATTTATAGTTCAGACTTTATAAGAAGATTTTTATGTGAAAATAAATGTGAGTCTCCCTCTCCTAGGAAAGTTATACAATATCTATTGACATCTCTGATGAAACTTTATATTCAAACAGTAATAGTGCCATGCTAAATTGGAACAATTATCTGCTTAATTAGTGGTTACTCTGATCTCCATTACTGATTTTGTATTATTTATTTATTTTATTCAGTGATTCCTCCCCATTGGGATTTTCACAGGTTTCTTTTCAAAGGTGGCTTTTGAACTTTTTAGGGGGGGTCTAAAATTTGCCCTAGACTATTCTTAAAAGTGATAAATAAGTAAGGTAAAAGTTGGTAATGAGTGAGATAAGAAGTGGCAGCAACAATTACAACAATAGTCATCTTAATCTTATTTTATATTAATTTTGATGACTTTAAAAATAACAATTTTTCATTTACTTGACTTCAGAAACTCAACAGGATCTCATTTGCAACTTTGTCCAAAGATCTTTGCATCAGACCTATTCTGGCTCAGAAAGATCAGTATTTGACCACTATTTGCAAAACTACAACTTACTTGGTCTGCTACCTTCTGTGTTTTTAATAATTCTGTACAATAGAAAAAATATAGTTAACACAGCTTCGGGGGAAAAGGCAAAAGGCAAGGCAAGAGGCATATCAGGAGGCAAAGCAAGAGATAAGGGAAAAACAAAGCAAGGGAAGGAACCCTTCAGTTGTAAATCCCTGCTAGTAGTGGGAAAATGGAAAACGTCTCACATTGTGTATATCTACATATACACCTATGTATTTGTATAAAATAAAAATTCGATAACTCTATAAAGAAGCTTATATCTGTACAGATGTTCTTTTGCTAATTTTGGAAAAACACTTTTGGTTTTACATTTCTACTTATGACCACTGCATAACCTTAGGAATTAATTATGTTTTAGCACTGAAACTTGTATATAAAATATTTGTTATTTCTCTTTTCCCATCTTATTAATTAATTAGTTTTTTAAAAAGTTTTCAGTATTTCTGATGAAGCCATTATCAACATGACTTATTAATTGAAAACTTAAAATAAAAAGCTTTTCTGTATTTTGTCTTCATGTTTATGTATTCACCTAAAATATTCCTAATGAGGTCAACAAAAAATAGTCTCCAGGCACTCCAAGCTGGCACTTTCTGGACTCTCACTCATAATTGCCAGGTAATTTACATTTGACCTGTACCTCCAAGTCAGAATGTTAATGTGTTCTGCAAGGTGAATTCAAATCTGTCCTTAATTAGGGTGCCAAATAGGAAGAGTTATATTTTATCTGGAATGTAACCTCAGCATTTCTGAATAAGGAATTAATGTGCAGGATCATAAAATATGCATTGGTAAGCACTTCCTCCATTATAGAATAATAATGAATTGGTATTTCAAAAATTGGATAATTTCTGTTTCATCATCAACTATTGTTTTTTTCTTTTACTTTGGAAAGAAAGAGACACATATACATAAAATGTGACCACACATACTACAGAGATGCTAGGAACAAAAACAAAAATACAGGTGGACTGGAATCCTGTTGTCTTGGAATTATAATTTTTTGTATTCCATGCTTCATGTTCATCCCTCATTCATGTATATCCAAAAATCTCAGTATATGGAATTGCTGCAGGAAGTAGCAACAAATGATTGCCCACGAAGTAAAAAAGAAACTGAATCACTTTTTTCACACCTGAGGAGTTTCATTTATTTATTTTGAAGTATGTTACTATGCATCCATTGCAGCATTGCTTCTGGAAAAAATTACAAAAAAGATTGAGAGCATAAATTATCATAACTAATCAACTGCATACAACTGATGGGTCTACAACTTGAGTTGTAAGCTAGTAACTAGGTAATCCACTTCTTCAAGCTATTACTATCTGTCTAGCCTTTCACTCAGGCACTTCCTTCCAGTGAATATCATGTTCCTGCAGGATTTATGAACAGCTAAGTCTCCACTTAACTAAGTACTTCTTTCACTCTGTACCCTGACCCAACACAGAACTGAACTGGTGGTTTTCCCTTACGTTAAAGAATTTGTCCTATTACTATTTGTAAAATAAATGTAAAATAAATGTCCCACAGTAAAGGTTGGTTTTAGTTAGCAAAACTTATTTCTGGGAAAAGGTGGTATTTTTCCAGAAATTTTCTTTAAAATGAATTTATGTATTTTTTGAATATTGGGTTTTTTTTTTTTTTAGGATTTAAAGGAAGTGGCTAAACAAGCAATTTAATTAACAAATACCAACATAAAGTTTCTCTTGCTTGGCAGCCCTGTAAAGCTCAATTTTTTTCAAAGTACACATAGGTTTTCTATTGTCTGACTAACAAAAAAAATGGCTTCACTAGGCCACTGCCACATGCAACAACACTAAAGGGAGAAGGGGATCTTAAAAACTACCAGTGGGAGCTTTAAAATTTGGGACACACAGGTGGGAGAGAGAGTTGTAGACCTACAACGTGCAGCAAGGGATCATCCCAGGGTAAAGTGGAGTTTTTTAGGCTGTTTTAAAGAAATCTATCATATCACTGAAATATGACTTTTCTTCATTGTTTTTTTTCTCCAATTTCTTCCTTTGCAGTGTCTCTGATTGATCTTTCCCTTGTAGAAACCCCCTTGTCCTTCTTGGGACCTGTGGAAAGATGAGGAATGGTGTTCTGGAGCCATCATTAAAATTGAAGTTTGAGAACCAGTAGATCACCTGTAATGAAATAATATAGCCCTCTACTTTGACAGCTGCAGATCATCCCTGTGAGTCACTGGAGTGAGGGAGTTGGGTTAAATCTTCCCCTTCCAAAGATACAGTTAACTTCAAAGGTATAAATTCTTTGGGAATAAGTGTGAGCATTTTTGTCTTCCAACATTTTTAAGGATTTCCAATCTTTCCTGTTATCCTAATATTATCTGTCTTTAAAATTAAAAAAAAAAAAAACCAAAAAAAAACCAAAAAACCCCCACATTATAATCTATAGCAATTTATTTAAAAAATCAAGGAGATAATAAAACCCTTTAAAAGGTGTAGTATAAACAGCTCCAATGTTTTTGGGCCATAGTCTTTAGTAACACTATAAAGGCCTTGAATAACATTAAAAAAAAGAAACGGCTGAACAATTACACTTCTCATTTCTGACAACACTGTAATCTCAACTAATATTGCCAGTGAAGTATCACTACTCTGCAAATGCCCTCCTTCCAAAATCTCTTGACTTTGACCTTAATGCTTCATATATTGGATCAAAGACTCATTGTATTAACAAATTCTTTGAGGAAAGATCAGCTTCTAAAAATATCTATTTCTAGGCCGACATTTTAATAAATGAGTTTACATCAAATACTGGCATTTCATAAAGATAGAGTTTGATACTTGTAATAGCTAATTCTCTGAGATATTTTTGTTTTCACTTTCATTAATTTTGTATAGATGGGAAAAAAAGGAAATAATTTCCCTGCGATTATTTTGTCTGTTTTTCTGAACTACTGAATTAGATTGCTGCATTAAAGCATGAATTCCAGCTGTTCCAAATATCTTCACTTTTTTCATGAGTTTTTTGCATAAATCATATTCAGATCCCTTTTTTGGATAGTATGTGGAATTCATCCATTAACTGAAAAAACATTAAGTTCAGAATTCTGAAGTGGAAAAGGCAGGGGAGCTGGACCAGGAGCCAAAAGTCTTAAATGAGGGACAAATTATTAGCTTTCTAGTTCAGGAGATTTTCAGGTTCAATTTATATTATACAATCCTATATAGGTCTGAATATTATAAGCATGTTACGTCTCCACATATAACTGAGTGCAAAGACTCAGCACGAGTAACTACTTTTTAATCATATGCATTTCTAAGGCTACTTATCTGCCCAAGGAATGATTGCTTCTAAATGAAGTTGAGGTTGTCATGGTTGATTTCACTGAACACAAAGTTAAATTTTACCCAGCTATCTATCAAAGATTGTGTATTGAAAAGAGGTTGTTACATACCAAGGGGAAATACATCATTGACACCTTTACAGCACGGTGCAGCACATGCATGTGGTGGTGTGTGGTTTTGTCGCTCAAAGTCTAATCTCCCACAGCAAGATACAGTCATTTTCTTTTTGAATTAATAGTTTGAGCCAGAAATAGTAATCAAATTATTATGGTAACTGAAGCAGTGACAACACTGAAAGGAACAGATCATTTTTCCATATTTTCATTGGGATATGAATACAAGTAACAGCATCATAGCACATGGGTATTTCACAGCACTAATTTATTAATTTTAAATGTAAACAAAACTGCCATTCTGAAGGATTTTGGTGTGTGTAGTCTACTGGTCTTCAACCTTAAACTGAACTGACTAAATATATTTTTATGAATACAAAAATAGCAGATTTCCATGGAAATTTCCTGTAGATATATGCATGCAAATTATGTAAGAACAAAGTAAATATCTAGGAGCTGATTATCACTTTCTCCTTGGTACTTTATGAAACATTAAAGGTTGAACTCTTCGCTCCCTGCCTTTGTGACCCTCTGATGTAGTAAAAATCTCAGGTGTAAAGGAGAGGTCGTGTGCGTGACAGTCTGGAATGTAAATCTGGCTGGAGAGCAGTAAACTTCTGTTATTCACGGCTGGTGGACTTAGAGATGACTGCTAGAACATTCACACCACCACTGCACTGATATACTGAGCAAAGAAAATAATACATTATTTTCTTGACCCACATAATGTTTCAATGAACAGAAGCTAAGAAGAAATGAGAATTTGGTCTCGCATATAAAATGAATTTGTAACACTATGCATTGTATATTAAGAGGTTTTATCCCTCAGAACCTGTAGTTAATATAATCAGTCACAGCTAGCAAAAATCAGCTGTGGACAGAAACTTTTGATTTGTTTAGATGTAGCACTCCTAAGGCATTTCCTCAAAAGCTGCAGCAGAGTAACTAGTCTGCTTGGTATTACTAATTCTGTCCTTTACCACAACAGAGAGGATAAGTTTCAGCAGGAAGAGACTGCAACCAATGTTTTTATCCATGCCACGCCTTTAAGAAATTGAGGAAAGTTGTTCATGCCAGAAGGCTCAAGGCTTGTTTTTTGCATCATGCATTTAGTGTTTTTTGGCTGAATATCTATGTTTTGTGGGATTTGAGGGGAGCTAAAGTAACTAATTTAAGAGCACATTGTCTAGTATAGATTAAAACTAATGCCCTCCAAATGTTGAAAAACTATCACAGCTGTCAGCCAAGGTTTATTCAATGGAAAAGTAGAAATGGCTGTTTCATCTAGATAGCCAATGCAGAGAAACAGATGCTCTCAAGAAAGTATTTATCAAAGAAAAGTACTGTAGGATGAAAGAAGTTCCCAACTGGAGGTACCTATTCCTCACCATTGGCAATGAAAAGACCAAACAGTACATAGCTCATCTCTAGTGTCTGAATGTCTAAATTAGAACAGATAATAAATCCTTTCTCAGATATGCCAGAAATTCTTTTAATTTTCTAGTGTAATAGTACATCCTGCCAAAACTTCTTTTCTGCATTTGCTTCCTCCTTGCTCCATAATCACATGAAAATTTCATACTTTTCTTCTTCAAACACTTTAAAAAACCTCAATCTAGAAAAAACGTGATATCATTATTAAACAGCATAAGATCTAGGGAGAATTACACAAAATTATAAGGCAAAAATTATAATTTTTTAAAAAGCAACCAGAAATAAGAAATAGCAAATACAAAATATTATTTTGGTCTCAAATTCATTGTCAGAGGTTGCCATGAATGCTAAAACCTAAGGTTGATTCAAACAGACATTGAATCACATGAAAGAGGGAGATTTCCTAAACCCTTTAGTGTGAGGAGATTTCTTCAACCCTTAATGTTTGATTTGTCTGTCAGCACCTCAGGAAAGCCAAGACCCTGGTTCCTGACTAGTCTGTCGGTGTCCTATTAGGGGGACCTTTCAGTGAACAGTCCCACTTGATTTATTCAGGGACACACACCAGCAGCATAAGGGAGACCCTTCAGCTGCTCTTATCACTGTATTTGAGTATATCACTGAGGACAGTCGGTGATAGTAGCTGATTGCAAAAACATATTCCAAGAAATACACAGACAAGCTCTAATCCCCAGTGAAAGTGCTCTGCATGCATGAAGTGTGGTTCTTACCCAGTAGGAGTCCCTANTGTCTGTCAGCACCTCAGGAAAGCCAAGACCCTGGTTCCTGACTAGTCTGTCGGTGTCCTATTAGGGGGACCTTTCAGTGAACAGTCCCACTTGATTTATTCAGGGACACACACCAGCAGCATAAGGGAGACCCTTCAGCTGCTCTTATCACTGTATTTGAGTATATCACTGAGGACAGTCGGTGATAGTAGCTGATTGCAAAAACATATTCCAAGAAATACACAGACAAGCTCTAATCCCCAGTGAAAGTGCTCTGCATGCATGAAGTGTGGTTCTTACCCAGTAGGAGTCCCTATGGGGGAAAAGACAGGTTCAGCCCCTCAACTGATCCCAGCACTTGTGATGGAGCCTTTAATTTTTCCCCATTCTCAACTAACTTCTATGNACACCAGCAGCATAAGGGAGACCCTTCAGCTGCTCTTATCACTGTATTTGAGTATATCACTGAGGACAGTCGGTGATAGTAGCTGATTGCAAAAACATATTCCAAGAAATACACAGACAAGCTCTAATCCCCAGTGAAAGTGCTCTGCATGCATGAAGTGTGGTTCTTACCCAGTAGGAGTCCCTATGGGGGAAAAGACAGGTTCAGCCCCTCAACTGATCCCAGCACTTGTGATGGAGCCTTTAATTTTTCCCCATTCTCAACTAACTTCTATGCTTTTTCTTTATGTTTAGGTGGAGCTTGAGTCATGCATACCTTTGTTATTGATTGATGTAAAATTCTCTCACTTCGGTTTTAAAGGTACAGTAAAAAAAAAAAAAAATGTAGAGGCATGCCCAGTGAGGTGTGGTCATACCTTGGAGGCAGGTAACTTTGGGATAAAGTGCATTAATATTGCAAGTAGGTTATAATGAACCAAGTTCATCTGAAGAGAGCAATTCCACCACAGTTACTGGCTCAGCAGCAGGAAATCTATCTCCCCTGGTTACCAAGTGCTAGGCAGTTTATCAGCTGCAAACTGATCAGCTGCAAACAATCAGCTTTGACTTCCACTCCTTGCAAGGGTTTCAACAGAGCCTGGCCAAGGTATCTTCACCCTGCTCTACCCTTTGTTCTATACTGCTTGGCAGGGGTTTACAGTTGCAGACTGTGTGTATGGAAAATCATTATTAAATAGGCTTTGAACATGGCAACCGTATTCCAGTCAGGGAGTAGCAACTGCATTTCTCCCTATAATTCCTGTACCATTGTAATTTCTGTTAGGGAATGCTGATTTTACCCCCAGCCGTGTTTCCACGCAGGCATTAGACAAATTCCTGAAAGAAGATTTTATTGGACACAAAGATGGAAAATCAGCTCCTGTTTAACTAAGTTTCAAAATGCATGTTGCTTAATTTGTCAGAAATATATATCATCTGTAGCACCAGTATTCTAAGAACAACTCTTAATCTCATGAACTTCAGCTTTAATAGGCTGCTCACTGAGTTATGTATTTGTATTGCATCAATGGCAATCATAATTAAGAGAAAGGAGTAACCTCTAGGACATTTTGATACTTCAGATTGTGGTGGGTTACACTTGGCTAGCTGCCAGAGCCCTACTAAGCTGATTTCTCACTACCCTTCTTCAGTAGGATGGTGGGGAAAATGAGATGGAAAAATTCATTTGTCAAGGTAAAGAAATGATATTTACTTACCAATTGTCATCACAGGCAAACAAGACCTGATTTAGGGAAAAGTAATTTAATTTTGTACCACTTAAAAATAAAGCAGGATGGTAAGAAAAAAAAAAAAAAAGCCAAAACTCAAACCCCATTCTGTTTCTCACCTCCCCTTCTTCACTCAGTGTCACTGCTTCATTTTCTAAACTCTACTTCTTCCCCCTGTTGTGTAGCACAGGGTGATGGGGATTGGGGGTTGCAGACAGTTAATACTATTTATTCTGTGATGTTCCTTTATTCTCACACTTTTCTCTGCTCCCGTGTGGGGCCCTTCCCATGGGTTACAGTTCTTTCAAGTTCTGCTCCAGCATGAAGCCCTTCCCCCCTTCTCATCTTCTTTCACCGACATTGGCAATCACAGGGTTTTGCACTTTTCTCTCTCACAGCCACTGCACACTGACTACTACCTTTTATTAATTATGCTTGGTGGGCTGAACTATGTCCTGAGGTATGTCCATTGGAGCTGACTGGAACCAGCTGTGTTCACTTTGGGGCAGCTCTGCCATCTCCTTGCAGAGGCCATCCCTGCAGCTCACCCACTACCGAAACCTTGACACCTGCATCCAATACACAGCTTTATAAAAGACAATAAGAAATCTTGTTTCAGTTAAAGAGAGCTTCCTGGGGGTGTTTTATTGGCATATCTAGCATTACAGCACTAATATTCATCTTTTTAAGTATTACTTTTTACCTGAAGAACACAGTGATCATTTTGGCAGCCACAGAGGATCTCTCCAGGTACATATCTAATGCATTCAACAGGCAATCTGTTGGCTACGTGCAGTAGGTGTAATAGAAATGTTTATAGTGCGGTGGGTAGAAAATGGTGAGAGAAGCAGAGACTGAAACCAATTTAGCAAGTGCACTGTACTTGAAGTCTGTCTGGCTGTCATTCAAGTAATTGATTCTTCAGGAGAAAACTTAAATCAATATTGCTAATGGAGGAAGTACCAACACCCAAAGCAGAGCTTTCACATTTCTGAACTCTCCTGTATAGAAATGGTGCAAGTTTGAGCTATGCAGACAAAAAAGTCTTCTCTTAAAGAAGCAATAGCTTGATAATGTTCAGGACCGGTGGCATTTGAAGTTAACATTACTTTTATCAACCTCTCTATGATATCATCTGCTGGCACATTATAACCAAGGCAAAGAATACATATTTACTTGTCCTCTGATTTTTGTTTTCCATTTTACTTTGAAAAGAAAGAAGGAGCAGTATGGGGCATAGGAATCATCTCCTCCAATGCCAGCTATCTAAAAATAATTGGATCCTCTTTTAAGCAAGCTATCCATTGGTTGGACTCGTTAATCTTAAAGGTTTTTTCCAACCGAAATGATTCTATGATTCTGTGATCTAGGTTCCTTCTACAGCCAGTGGAAGGGAAAAATGTTTTCTGAATTCTTCCTGTTAGAAGAAACTGGCTAAAATACATAGTATGGATAGCTTTCAAAGTGCCTCTTCACCCCTTTAAACATAAACTCGGGTTCCAGATAGAAAACTGCATTTTAAATGCACTGTGAAGCTCAACAGCCTAATTAACATATGGTACTAAAATCTTGTCCTTTATAGTTACTACTTATTTTCCTTTAGACAATATATCAAGAACAACTGAAGTTTCTTTAAAGTGTAGTACTTTTCTTTCCATTCAAATTTAGTTTCTTTTTTGTTTTCTTCCTCTCAATTCAACAAGGCTTAAGCAGTACTCATTAAAAATTGGCTTTATTTTTTTCCTATAATGTTCCTTATCAATGATGTATTAGTTCATATAAACTTCCTGGATTTCAGTAAAGCATTCAGTACTGTCTTTCACAGAATCCTGGATGAAATGTCCAGCCCACAGTTAGACAAACACATCATGTGATGGGTGAGCCACTGGCTCATGCCTTGGGCACAAGGAGTTTTAGTGAATGGGGTGACCATAGATTGGTGATGTGTTACTAGTGGGGTTTCTCAGGGCTCCATCCTCAGCCCTGTGCTGAGATATGAATATCTTCATAAATTGCTTGTATGCAGGACTGGAAGGGACACTGAGTAATTTTGCAGATGATAAAAATTGGGAGGAGCTGTTGAGTCCCTGGAAGGGAGGGAGGCCCTGCAGAGAGGCCTCGATCAATTAGAGTGCTGGATAATCACCAGTTGTATGGAGTTTAACAAGGGCAAGTGCCAGATTCTGCACCTGGGATGGGGTAATCCTGGGTGTATGTACACACTGGGGAATGAGATGCTGAAAAGCAGTGTCACCAGAAGGGATTTGGGGTTTTGAGTTGACAGCATGTTGAAGAGTTCAAAGTGAGCTCTGGTAACCAGGAGGGCCAACTGTGTCCTGCAGTGAATCAGGCACAGCATTGCCAGCTCGGCAAGGGAGGGGATTGTCTCGTTCTGCTCTGCATTGAGGTGGGCTTACCTTGAGTCCTGTGTGCATTTTTGGGTGCTACNTGATGGGTGAGCCACTGGCTCATGCCTTGGGCACAAGGAGTTTTAGTGAATGGGGTGACCATAGATTGGTGATGTGTTACTAGTGGGGTTTCTCAGGGCTCCATCCTCAGCCCTGTGCTGAGATATGAATATCTTCATAAATTGCTTGTATGCAGGACTGGAAGGGACACTGAGTAATTTTGCAGATGATAAAAATTGGGAGGAGCTGTTGAGTCCCTGGAAGGGAGGGAGGCCCTGCAGAGAGGCCTCGATCAATTAGAGTGCTGGATAATCACCAGTTGTATGGAGTTTAACAAGGGCAAGTGCCAGATTCTGCACCTGGGATGGGGTAATCCTGGGTGTATGTACACACTGGGGAATGAGATGCTGAAAAGCAGTGTCACCAGAAGGGATTTGGGGTTTTGAGTTGACAGCATGTTGAAGAGTTCAAAGTGAGCTCTGGTAACCAGGAGGGCCAACTGTGTCCTGCAGTGAATCAGGCACAGCATTGCCAGCTCGGCAAGGGAGGGGATTGTCTCGTTCTGCTCTGCATTGAGGTGGGCTTACCTTGAGTCCTGTGTGCATTTTTGGGTGCTACAATATAGGAAAGATATTAGGCTATCAGAGAATGTTCAAAGGAGGGCTCCAAAGATGGTGAAGTGCCTCGAAGGGAAGCTGTATGAGGAGCAGCTGAGATCACTCAGTCTGTTCAGCCTGGACAAGGGCAGACTGAGGGGAGACCTCATTGCAGTCTGCAACCTCCTCATGAGGGGAAGGGGAGGGGCAGGCACTGATTTCTTCACTCTTGTGACCAGTGACAGGAGCTGACAGAATGGCCTGAAGTTGTGTCAGGGGAGGTTTAGGTTGGATACTAGGGAAAGGTTCTTCACTCAGAAGGTGTTTGGGCACTGGAACAGGCCCCCCAGGGACGCGGTCACAGAACCAGCCTGGCAGAGTTCAAGAAGCATTTGGACTCTCAGGCACATGGTGTTATTCTTCAGATGGTCCTGTGTGGGGTCAGTGGTTAGACTTGATCCTTGAGGAATCTTCCAGATCAAGATATTGTATGATTCACTGTTCTATGATTCTGATATTTCATGTGGAAGCTCATTCATCTGAGCAAGTTGTCATATTATGAGAAAAGTCATTAGGACATTTATGGATTTACGTGAACTTACACGGGTGAGTAAAAGCATCAAAAGACTGCAATATTAAAATAAAGTTACTCCTTAGGCAATAGTTTTGCCAGCTAAATGGTGCCTCAGGGCTAGTTATACAAATTACTTATACTGTGCACTTTCAGGCTTGTTTGTAGGGATATGACAAAGTAGGTTCATGAGATTTGGATGCTGCTAGAGTATTTCATATTTTACAAAATTTGAGCCCAAAATTTTAACTGTGAAAGAGAGAATATTTATCTCCATTCAGCATCTTTTCTCCTTGCATTCCAAAATTCTGCAGAACTCTCATTTATCCATATGAAGAGAAATATATCCAGTCTCACAAGCTATTCTTCACAGAGCAAATATAGGTTTCTCTCTGAGATATTCTCTTAGGCTGAAGTTGTGCGATGAAAAATAAGCCTAGTTTGTATATATACACACACCCTTTAGTCTGGGTAGGGGCAGTCTGTTTTCCTGCTTACTGGGACAGGCCTTCCATGAAAGGTTTTTGCTGTCTTCCTGAAGAAACCAAACTTTAATAAAAGTTTCATATGATTTTTTTTCTTGCTTGATGTATTTAGTAGTTATTAAACTAATCAAAGAGACTGCTATTAATGGATTTCTTTTAGTACTTTCAGCAAAGCAAGAAATTACAATGCAAATATGTATATCTCTATATATTGACCTGTGTTTTTGCTGTTCCTGGATATCAGTTGTAGTTACTGATGCTATAAAAATATCAGGACAAGATATTATGCTAACTGAACTTTTGGGCTTGGCAGGTTATTTGCTCTTAGTTGTTTTCATTCTTTCTAAAATGTTCCTCTAATTATACATATATATTAGTATATATAATCCCAAGTGTAGAAGCTCAAGACAATGTTAACCCGCCCCAGTATTCTGACTCTGACAGTATGATATGATTAGGGAAAATGTAGAAAACCACAACAAATATATTGTAATTCTTTCCTCAGCATCCTCCAGGATCATCTTCTCACTTCATTAAGAAACAGATTAGGACTTCTTAAAATAGATTTTACATCTGTGTGTTTTAATATATAAGCCTTCATTGGTTCAGTCTTCCTTGAATATTTCTAGACATTTTTTGTGTCTCCAGCAATGAGCTGTACAATTTAAACACAAATAAAGAAAAAAATATTCTTTTATTTGCATAAAGATCAGTTGGGGGAAGAAAGATATTTTTCAAACAGTCTAAAGAACAAAAAGCCTGTGATGACACTCTTAAGTTGTCAGGACAGAAGTATTTCTTAGAAATGTCACATAACAAAACTACTACATTAATCAGAGAAAGAAAACACACCCTGAGGCAGAAGGCCTTCTTCAGTGAAAATTTTATTCTATTTCATAAAATATTTAAAATACACTTGAAGAATAATGTTTAGGGCTAGTCACTAAAGAAAAATGAAATTACTAATTAAGCATATGTGGTTAATAATTTAGACTTGATTTCAGGATGAGGTCAGAGTTAAAAGTTTGATGTAAACCACAAATGTTTAGAATAGTGTTTATCTCTGTTTGTATTCACTTTTTAAATAGTTATTGTTAACAGGTAGTATTGTCAGCAAAGGAAAATAATTTATATTTTTGATACAGATTTGAAACTGAATGTTTAAAATATCATCACAGCAATTAATAAAGGTATTAGAAATACCTTACATTATTAATGGAGGCCTAATAAAATCACAGAACTATTTCCAGGTTTCCATGAAATAAACAAAACTCCTCAAAAGTGTATGGGTCAGATGTATGAAATATAATTTTACTTAACATGAAATGGTGTTGCAAGACACTTGGGATATGAAAATAGCTTTCGTAATGGACCAATATGAAGTAATTTTTTTGTCATATGGAGTCATGTCACCTATTTTAACTGTGTGTCCATAATTAATATTAATGATCTGACATAGTCTCTGAATTTACCTGGCTTCAGCTACCATTTTACTTTTAAATATGTATTAACGATGAATGTTCAGTCTTTCCATGCTAAATGAAAAATGCACTGGTGTAATAATTCTAGTTCATGTCTACTGAAGTCAGGGATATTTTAATATTAAAAATTAATCACACGTCAATAAGAAATAGATTTTAGAACTTGTTAATAGTGTGGCCAGCACCTTGAATTCACTATTCCAGAAATGCCTGCTGTTTGCCAGTGATTGGTAGTTAGTTCAAGTAATCTACAGAGACCCCTTAGTTCCTTTTGTTTTTCCTTTATCTTTCGCCTTTCCTAATCAGTTCGGTCTCTAAATATTGCAAACCAGATTCTGTCATTTAAAAATATTTTTTAACTGTGCTTAGAAAACATTATACCTTTTTTTCTGTAAGTAATTTTTTAAAGAAAACTCTGACACCCCTCCATCCCCCAGAAACCTTACAATATATTATGAATGTTGTGCTTAAAAACTGGGTTTATAGGTATTAGAAATGTTAGTCTGTGAAGCATTTCACATGTTCAAAATTTGTAGAAATCCTTTTTTCTACAGATTTTTTGTCATTTTATTAACTGGAAGATATTAGTCAGATTTCTGTTTATTACTTTGTGCAGCAAGTTGTAATCCAAAATAAAGCATGAACTGAAAATCTCCATCAGAATTAGTAATTAATGTTTTATAAATTTCTTAAAAATTAGAAGTATAAGTATAATCTGCATATTTTTCAACTATATTTTGTATGAAAAGCCTACAAGAAGGACTTTTGATAAAACTAGACATTTCTCTAGCAATTTTTTCCTTTAAAAAAAGTACAGAATCAGCTTTGAGTCCCATGTGCAAATGCATCACAATGCAAAGCTCTTATTTTAATATTGAAGATGATTGCTGTATCTCTTTGGCAACACAGTCTTTTCCTCTGTTTCCTAAGCAGAATTCTTTCACTTTTCTGAATTCTTAAACTATCTCCTCACTCCTTGAGTCCGCTCACAATTTCCATTATTTTCTTAACTCCAAAACAGCTTCAATATTCGTTAATTCAGTTTTCACTGCATCTTTCTCACACAGATTAATAGTTTAGCAAAGACTGAGAGTATTTATTCTATCATTAACTCTGATATCCATCAAGAAACCCTGATCAAGATTCAGGCTTCAAGTATCCTAGACAGTGAAAAAACCACACCAAAACCGCCAAAGAGTCCCTACCCTAGAGATATTCAAGCTGCGTATTGTCAGTCATCACCTGCCTCCCAGGGTAGGAGAAATAAAATTACTTTCCACCTCTAGTGAAAAAAATAAAGCAAAAATCTTTTCCTTCATGGAAGCCATTGATTTATTCTAGTTGGATAATTGGTCCCAAGAGTCATGATCAGAAAATGAAACAATCCCTGTGTCTTATTAAGCATATGAATCTAGCAAACTTACAGTACAGTTGTAAAAAATTACCTGTCTTCTCATATAAGCTACTTGCCCACTCTTTACCTCAATGACTGATTACAATTAAAACAACCTAAAACAATCTTTATTCCTACTTTATTTGTCTTTAAAGAAAAAAGAAGGTAGACCTTGTCATATGCATTCAGTATCAAAAATTCCTTTTAATTTAATCAGAAACTCTAATTTGAATCTGGAAAACTTACAGAAAATACTTGCATAAAAGGTTTGAATTTTCTTATGGGAAAGGAAATGGCAAATAATTGCATTTTGAGCATTTATTATTTATTAGACCATTTTAAGCATAAAAAACCCAAAAAGAGAGCCAGAACTGTCCTTTTGCATGTAAGTCCCTTAGCCAGAACTTCGTGAGTAATTTATAAGCATACGCTAAACTTTCTTTCTTGGTTAAAAGTATTACATCATTAAAAAGTTGCTGCACTGGAGAAAAAAAGGTTCCCCTTTCCTGATTTTTTTCTGGTCTCCGGTACTCTTGGATACTTGATTGCTCAGTGGCTGGGTTTGCACCTTTATCCAGAATCATTCCTTTTAATGAAATTTTGTCTTGAAATGTGGGGGAATCATCATTAAAACCTATAAACACCTTCTTGATCTCAGGACAATATTATAACTGTTTATCTCCTATATAAAAAAGATTCCTATCACTACAACCAAAATGCAGTCAAAAGAAATTAAAGTGCCATGCAGAGGACAACTGGTTTCCCAGAAATCCTAGCACATAACAGACCTTATGTGAGAAAGAATTTAATATATTCTTAGACCACAGTTCTTCGAAGCATAGGTAGGCATAGTCTTCATAGCTTAGCATAGCATAGTCTTCAGACAGGTGACTGAAGACTTCTGGAAACAGAACCAAGGGGTATTTAGATTCCTAAGTCGGCATGTAAATTAACTTTACAGATCAGTATCTGTTCACACAGCACAAAAAGAGGAAAACTATAAGTAACTTTTAAAGAATTCATTTGAGATTCAGCAACAACTGAAACCACCAGCAATCAACAGCTTCTGCATTTATGTATGCTGGAGACTGTGTAAATTTTATACTCACAGAAAATCAAGAACATTAATTGAGAAGATAAAGCACAAATTACCTGCAATATCTCTTTTATAGACTCAGACTGTGAAATGGCTTGTCAGATCATGGCAATGTAATGAATTGACTAAAATTTTCTGACTTGCTTTGATTGAATTTCCAACTTCAGACTTAACACAAAGTTTTCAAACATTGAACATTTATCTTATGAATTTTTACAAGGTACTAAATTTAATGATTGAACTGGTTGAGTNAAATTTTTACCCTGACTTGGGATCTCCCTCTCGTTTGTTTTCAAGCCAATACATTGAGCTATTCAAATTCAATCAAGACAAGGATGCTGAAGCCCTCTGTGACTTCATTATGACAGAAACAAAACAACAAAATAAATTTTATTTTTCTTTTTATATGAGTTATAATACCGCTTTAGAAGAAATTTTAAAACTGAGCTTTAGAAGAAATTGCGCTCGAGACTGTTGAAAAAAATCTACCATAGCAGAGTTCTGCTGGCTGGCACACACACCCTCTTTCCATGAAAACTTTTAAGTTTAGAAAGTGGTATATTTTCATAAGACACTTTCTGTGCAAAAACAAAAAAAAAAAAAAAGAGGTTGTTCCAATTGTAGTGTTTAAGCTCCCTTTCTACAGAAATTAGTTTTCTTGCTTTTTGTTATCTGCAAATCTTTTGCAAAGTGCAATTTTATAACAGCAGTATCATCATCTAATAAAACTCAGGATTCTAATTTCTTTTATCAGTAAAAGCCTTTTCTCTGTCAGCCAATTAAATTGGAATGATTTACTGGGCCCATTTCCTGTCTAACACAGTAGAATGTATCCTATGCACTTCTAGTTCCTTTTGTTATTTTCTCCTTTGGCTTATCGATAAAACAGCATCCCTTCTTTCTCCTTCTACTTATTTACCAATTATTGCTTATTTTTATCTAGGACTGTTTGCCAGATCTATTTCCATGATTGTTATTCAGTTTTTTGGTCTTTCTGAGGACATGGGCACTCTTTTTTTTTAAGTCAAGAAAGGGCTAGAAATAAATTTTATTTTAGTTTTAGTATTACAACATCTTATATAAACCATATTTGTTAGTTTTCCCTTGTTGAAAAGAGGGAAATAAAGGGCTGTTTCTTTATAACTATCAGCTGCAGCAAGATCAACCTTAAATGAAAGTCACTGAATTGATTAAAATATCAGAAGGTGATACGCAGAGCCTTACATTTCTAAACTGCAGTTAATATGGTCCTAAAAGCATTTGAGTCTTTGTGCTTAAATTATATTGTTTTCACTCACATATTACATTACCATTGAAAATTTCAGGTAAAACTAAGTTCTTCTAATGACTAGCGATAAGCCCTTAAATCCAAGCTCTCATAGTGATAATGGTGTAAGGTTATTATTTTATCCTTCTTTATGATTAACCTTTTTGTCTTTAAAGGTATGTCTACAGAGACTGGAGGACAGCTGTGATAACAGAATTGAGGGGAAGAGTATTTCGCTTTTGATTCTGCAATAGTTTATGTGTAGTGTTCAAATGTGCGAGTTGCAGTATCTGCTATTCCACCCTAGCAGGAGGCTCTACTGCTTCTCAAAGGTCTCTTTGATACCAGCAGTGAACCATTGTCACAGCTGAGCTCAATAGCAACCATGACATAGTGGGAACCATCTCACTGACTGTTAATATATGAATATGTCTAGAAGTAAGCAGTAGTTTATGTCATATCAGCTATTAAACAATGAAGACCTTAACAATATTAATTAGAGACTAATAAATTTCACCTAATCCTAATTGAAAATGTTTTATCTTATGTTCTGTTAAAGAATTTTAATCATGACATCTAATTTCCCCATTAGTTAATTGTTCTCTTTTCTGTTAGCAAATTATTCACATGAGCTCTGATAACAGTGAAAGATTAAACTGTTTTGAAAAGGAAATAAGCTGAAGTTGTGTCTGTCTAAAAATGTTTGTGCCTTCCTACTATATCACCTGAAACTACATTAAAAGTAGGAATGATGCCAATAAAGAGCAATCTTGATGCAAATAGCCTACCAGTTGCATCATATTTGTTAGCTTTCCATAACTTCTAATGTTTCTGTTAACTAAACAAACAAAATATTGTAACAGACAGCGCTGTTGTTGAAAGGACTGCATAATATATCCCTGCATTGTGGGAGTTCATATTATTTTGCTGACAATCAGCAGTGAAGAGTAAAGCTTCATAACATCCACATCAATGTCTTATCATTTGTTCTCTGATCATTAAAGACAACAGAAAAGCAGCAAAGGTGCAGTGGCTTGGTTTTGGGGTTTTGTAGCTGTTTTATTCAGCTTTCAGTCACAAATATCAAGAATCTCTGATCAAAAACTTAATAACTTTCTTGGTCTATGATTAAAGTGCTCTTTCATGTAGCCATATTCCCTTATGCCTGTCACTTCTGTTGTATTTATATACTACAGAAAAATTATTAAAATTCATACCTAAGTGCCTTAACTTTCATAAGTCTGACCTGGAAAACTACTGTGTAAGATCAAGTTTTCTCTTGCCAGCTTTGTCTTGTTGCTTTAACAATGGATATTCTCTTCCTTTCTCATCTGACTTTGCTGTCATTATTCCTCCTGAGAAAGCCCTCTGTAAAATTCAGCAAAAATACATTCAAAGAGTAGGTCAGAACTTTGGTGTCTGTCAGAATCTTTTCTTTAGGCTCTCCCCATTCCCATTGTTCTACAATGATGGCATTTTCTGGAAGAAAGCTTTTTTTCTGTCATCACAGTTGAAGTCAATTGGTCTTACTGTTTGTTTTTGTTAACAGTTTTCTTTAGCAAACTGACTGGCTTTAGTGCATACACAAAAATCTTTCTGCAGGTCTTCTTTTATTTTTTTAAACCACTCAAATTTCATGCATGTTAGAGAGAAATGCAGAGACCAAAACTTTTCAACAAATGATGGCTTTCAGTGCAGAAATCCTTTACATCTGCTAAACATAAGTGGCTGAGAATGTCAAGATCCTACTCTTATAAAAGTGAATTGTACTTGCCTTTAACCTCTGAGAAGTGTGATGTACATTTTCAAGTACGTTTTTTAAGCATACCAAGACACATTTTATTGGCATTTACAACTATTAAAAATTTAATAAGTGAAGTTTTATGAAGCCAACAGCATTCCTTGTATACATAAATGTGACAGTTTCAAGTTTCCATGTACTTCCCACCTTCTGTTTTATGTTTTATTTTTTTATTATATTCTTTACCCTTATTTACACAGGAACATTTTTGTTGAATAGGAACATGAAGTCATTCTGTTCTGTGTATATTCTGCTGCTGATATTGTTTGTTTGCTTACACTATGTCAGACTTGACAAAACCAACCTCAAAGTGCAAGGGATGATAAAAAATCAGGAAAGGATCAGAAAAGAAATTCTTGACAAACAGTAACCCTAAATCTTGGGGTTTATTTTCTTCCAAAAGTCTCTGAAAAACAGTAGTATCAGAACAGAAAATGTGGTCTGAGAGGGAACAAAATGAACTTCTTCTGTTACACACACAGAATACACATAGACATAAAGCCACAGTGGGCTTTAGCCAATCCAGCTTCAGCCATCTAAAGCATAAATTTTAAATTGTAAGATGTTATCAAGCTGATTTGACACAGGAAGTTCTAGAAGATTTAACTTTCCATACAATTATATTAGTTGCCCTTTGGAAGCACAGATCTATATTGACTAGGAAGAAAACCTGAACAAGCTGCCTTCTACTTTAAAGTCTTCTCTTAGAGAGCTGTAGTAATAGTAAATACTTATATGTGGAGAGAGCATAAGTAGTGTAGCTGTACTGAAATCCATGGAGCTATCTGATTTTACAGCAGCTGTAGAACAACCTTCTTCCTCCTACTTTTTTTATGTCTTCAGGCTTGTTATAATGGGAAACTGAAGCAAAGTGCACTCTAAATTACAAACTGTGGTTGATAAGAAATAATGCAAAGATCTCTTAGGAAATATGACTAAAGAATATGTAAAAATAAAAATTAGAAAAACTTTGAACTATTTAGTATCAAGTCTTCTTCATATGCAAAACTTGCAAAGTGCTTGCAGGTACCACAGTGAAAATTTTGCCTCATATTTCAAATGACTAAAATAAACTAAAATGAAGAATATAGAGAACAACTGAACCATAGCCTTTCGTTTTTTTGGACCTCCATTCAATTTCCTCCTTCTTCCCAGTCTGATTTCTCTGCAGGCTATCTGAGATTATTTTCAAGAGCATAAAGATGTGGTATTTGAGGTGCTAAAATTTTATTGGTATTTTTCAGAAGTAAAGCTAACTTTTTAATTGCTTTTGTACTGGTTCTGATCAGGAAGGAGTTAACTTTCTTTATTGAAGACCATATGGTGCTGTGTTTTGGATCTTTGGAATGTTGCCAACACATCAGTATTTTGGTCATTGATAAAGAATTCTCATAGAGTCAAAGTTTTCACTTTGCCTCCCTGCAACTCTGTTTCCTGACTGAACTGACTGAGGGTGTGTTTTCATTTCAGCCAGGACAGAGATGATTTTCTCACAGTTACCATGAGGGGAGTGGAGCCTGGAGGCGTGTGGGCATGTACAGGGTGTTATTCTCTACCATGTCCCTTTGTCACCAGAAGAGGTGGGAGGAAGCGAAGGGGCTGCTTGGACCTTAATTTCCAGCTGGATTTAAAGCACAACACTATGAGCAAGAAGCTGGGAGAGGACACAGATGGGACAGTTGACACAAATGGGACAAAGCAACAGTCCATATCACAAGGTGTGATATTTAGCAAAAAAACTGTATCTAAAGGAAGGTTGTTGTCTTCCAAAGGGGAAATTACTTAGAGGCTGTCTGGTCATCACTTTGCTTGTGGGAGGTGCTGAGTGATTTTTAGTTTTTTTTTTTTTTTCATTACTTGTTTGTTTTTTGTGTTTTTTTCACTTTCCTGCACTTAGTAATCTGTATTTATCCATACGCTTTCCATACGCTATCCATTCGTATTTGCTCTTTCTATTCTCTCCACCACCCTGCTGATGGTGAAGAGAGTGAGGAAGAAGTTTTGTGGGTGCTCAGTTGTTGACTGTGATCAAGTCACCCCACTTCCTTAATCAGTTTGTTCATTCAGTGGTTTATAGCTTAATTGAATCTCTACTCTTTAGGAACTGAGTTCAAAGGCTATCGTCACTACCCAAAGAACACACTGAAAATTGGTTCATCAAAATATTTGCAATTTTAAAAAAGAAAATACACAGAAGTGAGAGAAGAAATAAAAACACAATTATGATTTAGTCTATCTAAAGTTTCGAGTCTGGAAACAGAAGTTGGATAATTTAACTCAACATATTTTTTTTCTTCATAAGAAAACAAAAAGATAAAATCAAGATATAAAGTCACTTTAAAACAGAGCAGAGTTTCAGTAACACTCCCAGTATTTCATAAGGGTTCAGTCTTTTCTCCATGAAGATACAACTTTGTTGATAAACTCTACTAATTTGTGTCTCAAAAAAACCATCAGTGTCTGAATCCAAGCCAGAGATCTCCAGAGTTTCCTTTCATCTCAGAAATTCTGTGATTCTTCTATACAATTAAAATAGAAGATACAGCCCAATTTTTAGCATAAAAAACTTTAAATTTATCACAGTATTATAACGTACTTTAATGACATTTATTCAAAGTTCTGCCTTTGAAATACATTTACTGAGACAACTTGCAGCTTTGGAGTTAGGATAATTGGATTCTCCAACTATTACTAAACTAGCTGAGAACAGAAATTATAAAAGTGGCAGATTTAAGGTGTTAGAGATTTTCTTAAGTGACTCTAAGTTTTTAAAATATTTGAGGGTAACCTTAAGAAGCATGGCTTGATGCAGGTTAAAGAATTAATAGTTATTTAGTGTCATGTGGTTATTATAAGCACATATATATTGCTTAGATCCTGACTCTGATTCCATAATGTGCTTAATATGCTGGCTTCTCCTGCTGAAGTCATATATATTTTTGCAGTGTTGAGGTCAAATTAAAATAAAGGACCTCAGGAAAAACATGAAAAATGCCTGAAGTTAGCTGATCACATTTAGAATTAACAAAGTGAAAGTCTAAATTAATCTATTAAATGTAAAGCATCTGCTTGTGTTAGGCTGAGCCATCCAGTAACAGATTTGCTTCCATTCATCCTTGTCAAAGTAAGCTACTTTTGCATGCAGATCCTAGACAGCTACCCCCATTTTTCCAGCTGTGCTAACATTAGTGATTTAACCAAGATCGAAGTAGCTCTACCTGAAGCCTTTTGTTTTCTCCTCAGGATTCAGATTTTTTTTCCAAAGTTATTTTTAATCAAACAGCTGTTTAGTCACAAAAAGAGCAGTGTCAAGCCCAGGATAACAAGCTGTGCAGAGAGGCAGAAGCTCAGCCATAGCACCAGGCTAACTTGCCTTCAAGGCCTTCTGGTTGGAGTTGACGAGTATCTGGCTGGTGACAGGCTGGTCTGTAACACTGCGTGAGCTTGCTTGTTCCTCTTTGCAAATTACCATGTAAACATGGGTAAAGTAAAACAGCAAATTGTTGCTGCATCTTGTCAGTCAGGTTTAGTCTCTTTGTGGATTCACTGTGCTGATAAATAATCTGAAGCTTATAAGATTCACACAAAGCAAATAGATGCTCAGTCCTACAACACTTTTCCTCATCTCCTTCAAAATGGCAACACCCTCAGATAGCAGAATTCCAAACCCACAAATTACCCTGGCTTTTGTAATTGCTAGAACTGCAATCATAATGTTAGCAGCAAATGAACATAAAATAAATTCTATTTCCTTTTAGATGGATACAAAGATATGTGGGAATGGATTCAAACCAAAAGAGAATAGGTTTAGATTAGATATTAGGGAAAAAAAATCTTTGCTGTGAGAGTGGTGAAGCACTGGAACAGGTTGCTTGAAAAGTTCTGGATGTCCCATCCCTGGAGGTGTTCAAGACCAGGCTGGATGGAGCTGTCAGCAACCTGGTTTAGCAAAAGGTGTCCCTGCCCACGGCAAGCAAGTTGGAATGAGGTGATGTTTAAGGTCCCTTCCAACCCAAAACATTCTATGACTTTATGAGTGTAAGACAAAACCTCCCTGTTTACAATCTCAGCTTTTCTGTCACATGTGGAAATGTTAAGCCCTATAAGTCACTCGTGTTTCTGGTCCTGATTCAGTAAATTTCCTAAACATATAAATGTTGTGCTTTACCCAAATTAAATATCTGTGTATTTTTTAATATTATCTATGTGCTTTATAGAGCAGAAGTGCAGCTAACAGTTAAACAGAGAAGAGTGTTCATAAGCAGCTTGTCAGATGATGTGGAGCTCACAGTATACATGTGGCAAAGCTATCCTTTCCTATCCTTATCCTATCCTACCCCTTCCTGAAAATTAATGTAGCTTGCCTTGTTTCCTATAAGAGACTGAATTCCTTTGAATTGTTTCTGAAATGTACTCTTTGCTAATTGTTCTTCATCTAAGTACCCTACTTTAAGTACCAACTAGTGCAATTAATTGCTTACCACAGCTAGTAAAGGCATATTTTGCCTCAAGCAGATCATGTAGAAGAAAAGCTTAAACAAACTTTACTTCTTAAGAGAAAATTAACTTACTTTTATAACTCCTATTGCAGATAAAGCAAATCATGACAAAAAGCAATAGAAATATTAGAATAGGAGAAGCAGATAATTTTTAGCAAGAGTCTTGACATCTATCACAGTATTAAAATATATTTTCATGCAATTGATTCAAACTTCTGTTTTGGAAGGACATTCCTCGAAACACCTTTCAATAGTAAATATAGGTATGTTTTGGTGTTGTAAGCTTCAGATATAGCTGACAGCCAAGTCATGAGCCAATAAATCTCTTGGATTCCTACATATTCATGAAACTGCATAATACTTGAAAACTATACACTGAAGCTAATAAACAGTAAATAAAAACAAACATTATGTATCTGTGAACTTCAGATAGTAGTTACTGCAAAATAAATAATAAATATATAAAATCTTGACAAAGAATAAGACTCCTCTGAGAAGAGAGAGGTAAGATAAACATAACTTATACAAATCGCTCTTTTGTTTCCCTGTTCTAGAAAAGTGAGGCAACTAGATTGTATTTTCCAGTTCTTTGGAAAAGTTGTATTCAGGATAATCAGAAAGATCATGATAAAAAGATTTGCAGGACACTTTTCTGAAACTCAGGGAGAAACAGAAAGTAGTATAGCACTTAGTTACACTTTTTCCTTCTCTCTGTATGCCACTTTTTCATGGATCATTAGTTTTCCTATCTTGGTTTTTATTTAGACAACACACCTGGCAATGCAGGAATTTATGCTTTTAACTGTATGTCACACTAACACTACACTAAAGAGGCTTTAGTGTTTTATGCTTTACCATTTTTTCACACACTCTAATGCTAATATTCCAAATGTTGCCATGTTCTGTTCCATAATTCTTAGTCTTCATGTGTGCATGTGTGTCCATGAGAAACAAGCACCTTGCCTCAGTAACTGACCTTTACATTCTGCTTTTCATTCTGGCAACACTGGGGTGCATGAACCCTTGAACTCACATGAGGACTTTATCCAGAATTATCTATCATCCTCAAAGGAAGATGAAAGTAAATTTTACCTAGATGAATTATTTTTAAATCTGCTTTAGATTTTAAGGCTACTTTATTTTTTTTTCTCCCCAGTGTTCACTAATTCTTTCCTATCATTAGCATATTAAGGTGATAATACTGTTGGGCTGATTAGAACTCAGTACTTGTATGCCTGTATGCAGCTGGTTTAATTCTGATATTCAAAGCAACAAATTATGTTAATTTCTCCCGTAACTTGTCCTACTCAAATTCATTTTACTGTTCCATGTTGTGAACAGCAGGAGTGTGATCCCTCAGCTAGCAGAGGCCAGGAAACAATAGTGTTCTTTGAGTGCAAATGGTAATTCATTTTTTTCCATTTTGTTTTGTTTCATTTCATTCGGTTTGGATTTGTGGCTAAAGGCAAACAACATTCTATTTTATTTACCAAGAAACCAGCTGATATATTAAAATAATAAATTTTTAAAATATTTAGTGTCCTTTGTTAGCTGAAAACAAAACAGGACATTGACACTAAGGATGTTTTTGATACTTATAGTGCATCTCCATCAGAACTGGGCATATTGCACCCATGAAAACACCCAATGAATTTAACTACAATCATAACATTAGAATTAGCACTACATGAATTCATAATGTCAGAATATTTTTATTGCGTCTCTATTTCATCTTGTGTCCCGTCATTATCAATACATTTGATAGTCACTGTGTTAATCGTGATCATTACGAATTCCTTCAGAACTGTCATGAAAATTTCCACCAAAATATCCCCATAATTCCTACTTCATAATTCCTATTTATGAAAACATTTAAGGCCTATCCTTACATAATGCTGTCTGATGTTATCGATGAATTGGAGTTAAACAGTTTAGCTACAGTGTCACTTCTGCTGTGATCTCTCAAAATATGTTATCACAGACACCAAAAAATTCAGACTATAACCACGAAATAATAGAAGAGTAATTTTCTGCAGGAAATCACAGAATTTTCATACTTTAACACTAAGAAGGATTTTTTTTTCCTTTAATTGCAATAATGTAGTTATTTTGTGATTTTATAGGAGACAAAGAGAGACCAGTATATTTGCAACAACACTGTCAATGATAATTTTCAAGTTTGTTTGTGTTACACTTATATAAAAATAAGATGAAATTGGTAAATTGAAAATGTATGGAGTTGCAGTGAAGCTTTTTTTGCATTTCCTGATTCCTATTGTTGGCAGGAAGGATTATATTATTCACTGAAACCTTGGATTTGGATTTTATTAATATTTTATTCAGTAGGATCTTATTTTGCAAATAGCTACACTGGCTACACTGTTAAGAATATTTGGCCTTAAACACATCCAAAATGACATCACGGAATGTGAAACCACATTTCGGATTAAAAAATTGAGCCTTTATGGGTTGTGGTTTAGCCCCAGCTGGCAAGTAAGCACCACACAGCTTCTCACTCCCTGCCCCTGGTGAGATGGGAAAGAGAATTGGAAGAGTAAAAGTGAGAAAACCCATAGGTTGAGATAAAGACAGTTTAATCGGTAAAACAAAAGCTGCATGCAAAAGCAAAGCAAAACAAGGAATTAATTCATCGCTTCCCATGTTCAGCCATCCTCAGAAGAGCTCCATGATGTGTGATGGTTACTTGGGAAGACAGATGCCATCACTCTGAACATTCCCCCCTTTCTTCTTCACCTTATTTTATGGACAGCATGACACCATACAGTATGGGATGCCCCTTTGGTCAGCTGGGGCCAGCAGTCCTGGTTGTGTCCCCTCCCAACTTTTGTTGAGCACTACCTGCTCTCTGGTGAGGTGCTGTGAGAGGCAAAAAAGACCTCAACTCTGTAGAAGCACTGCTCAGCAATAATGAGTGTCTCTGTATTATCAACTCTGTTTCCAGCACAAGTCCAAAACACAGCCCCAAAACAGGTCCTATGAAGAAAATTAACTCGTTTCCAGCCAAAAACAGCACAGTAATTAATTTAATTTCTAAGCTGTATAATAATTTTTCTTTTTTTATGGTCATTTATGGGCCAAATAGGCTTAAATTATTTTGCATTGGTTCAAGATATGTGGGCTATGTTATCATTGAAAATATCTTGCACAATAATGAAAAATGCATGTTAGAATCTGCTGAATTTTTTGGTTTCCATTACCACCTTTTTTGCTAGCCCAAGGCATCTCAAGAGACACCAGATATTAAATGAAGACAACTGAATTTTACTCTTAAAGTGGTAATAATTTGCATAGAGACAGATATCCAATGTAATTTCAGTTTCTGTAAGATATTCCTTCTGGCCTCGAGCAGTAGCAAAAGATGACATGGGTCATTTCATATATTCTGTGCCATTCCCATAGCCTGGTATGCTTGTCTCAGATACTTTGAGGCATCTGCCTGTGTTTAAGTAATTTCACAGAGCTCTAGATTTCCACTGACAAAAATGAAGTTATGAAGGTGAATTTGAACAACTTGCTGTCATTAAATGCTCACTTATATGCTCCTGTATTTAGATACCCACAACTTGGAGCTGAACTGTGCCATTAAGTCTGCATCTAAAATTATTCCATTCTGTTTTCTTTCATTGATTTGAACTGTCTTTTGAAAAATATAATGTAACACTACTTCTGAGTCCAGGACTGAATAATTTAGATCCTATTCAGTAGCACCCAGCTGTTCTAAAAGCAGCTCTTTATGATTTTGGACTCCCTTTTGGCAAGCTAGGTGAGTAAGTATGTGAAATAATCAAGTTGTGTAAAACCTCTAATATTGGTACTTCTTAAACTCCAATAATCCAAAGCCACCATGTGTTATTCTGTGTCGCTGTAAGACAGGTACCTGATATCGTGGTTCTGTGACAACTCATGGTTCCAAAATGGTCTCCAAACCTTTTGTGGCAGTGCCACTTCACATCAAATCCAAAAGCAATCCAAAGCTGTGAGACCATGTATGTATATTTACATTATATTAAGGAGAAAAGGAAAGAAGGTACAGATCTGATTCCAAAATTAATCACTGGACATGTTGTAACCTCTGGAATCCCTTTGGTTCAAAGTATTGACAGGTCCTTTCTCTGTTACATGAGGACCAGCTCGAGTAAGCAAGCCAGAACTTTCTATCCCAGCTGACTTTCATCTCACAAAATCCATTCTCATAGGAGTTACTGGTATAGTATTTTTTAAATTTCATTTATCATTCTTATTTAATGTAATTCGATTTTTCTCTTCCCCGATGCCATAGTCTGTGTATGACTGTGTATACTCCACAACTTCTTTGAAGAAGAAATTTTCTTTCAGCTCCTTAGTCTTGATATGATATCACATTTCTTTTCTTTGAAGAGTCTAGGGGCATACATATACTAAGGCAAAGTGAATCCAATTACTTCCTCAACCTGCTAATTTTTTTCTTGCCAACATGCTTCTCCAAAACATTGTGCATATGTTTCAGGCATTTCTAATTTATTAGAATTGCACTATTATTTATGGTACCAGTCTGAACTTGTCCTTGAATGTGTTACAGGAGGGCAGATATGAAGAGTAAATGAGTTCTTACAATGTATTAGATGTAGTTTTTGCCTTCAGTGATGGAGTCCTTTGTCCATAGGACCTAGTTTAAAACAGCTGCACTATTCTTCACCAAAAAAAAAAAAAAAAATAAAGTTATTAGGAATACAAGTAATTTCTATGTTAGAACACCAGAAAGTAGCTTTGGAAACAAATATCTAATTCTTTCTTGCATCACACATACTAATCAAAATTCATTTTAATGATGTCTAGTTATGAAAATGCTTCAACCTTGATATTTAATTCATTTGACACTTTGAGATCCTTACTTAAAAGTATTAACAAGATGTCTGTTATTTAATATTTTTTATTGCTTTGTATTTAATATTTCTTTATAGTAGGAATGAAAACATTCTTTCTTCCTTGCTCTTCAGGAAATTTTTGTGTGTTTTTGACATTTTCAGTTAGATTATCATGCCTTCTCCACATTTCCTTCCTATTAAAGTCACCTTGTTCTTTCAATGTACTTAGCATACAAGTTTTTTCCATGTCAAGCCTTATTAATAACAAGACCAAGTCTAATTTCAGTTCCAAATTTCTAGATTTTTTGTGGTTTTTTTTGGAAGCAGTTCTTTTTTCCTTGATGAACCCTCAATATTTGTTCTAAGAGTAATGTTTTTAGTATTTTGAGTAAAATCAATATTGTTGTTTTTATCACATGTATTTATTATATATGTATAGGATACATAATAAATACATAGAGAAATATACAATTGAAGAGTCAGTATGTATCTAGTTATGATTACTGAAAATGTGCTTTGGCATTTTTTCCTAACGTATCTTCTGTATAATTCAAGGCAAAGGTCCCTACCGATGTAATTTTAAATATCTAAATATCATGATATCTAAAGAAAACATGTCCAATGTTTTCCTTCCTTTTAAATACTTTAAACTATATCAATTCTGAATGTAGTAGGAAGATAATTTATAACCAAAATATGTGTTGTCTGAATATAATTTAGTATTGAAAGAATATTTCTTCTTTCTTATTGAATACTGTAAAATTTTCAACCTGAGAAGGAACATATGATCACATTAAAAAATATGAAAAACCAAATTCAACCAAACAAAAAAAAAAAAATTCTCTGGAAATATTCCAAATGACTTTATTTTGAAACATCCTTTCTGACACAAACAGTGATGTCAGTGTTGCATGTGAACGCAATGGGTAAATGACTAAAATCAAGACAACATTTCAATCACACATACTCATTTCTAATGGGAGTTAAGTTAAAAAGAAATTTTTTTCCTAATCTTATTAATTCTGAATCAGGCCTTTAACTGAGATAAAAGAGTAGGCTATGTGCCATGAAATCAAAACAGCATAGTTAGAAACAAAAAAACCAAAGCAATCTATCAAATTTTCACATTAGGACGTAGGTGGTGGCATTCATTCTTATTTACAATTAGTTGCCAAAAGAAACCATTGACCCACATGACCATCATTGTACTATGGAAAACACTTTTTGTTAAAGTAAGGAGCTTAAACAGGCATCCTAGATTTTTTTTTTAAATTTAATGGGTTTCCAGAGAATAGGCGAGGGGCTATTTTGTTATCACCTATGTGGAGAAAATTAGCAAAGTTCTGATGAAGCTTAGCCTTCAATGAATTATGTAACATAATTCCTTCAGGGAAAAATGCAGAGCTACCTGCCTGCTTCAAGAGTGAATATTTTTTCAGTATTCTAGGCTAGGTACATAAGCAAAGAAATCCTAAAAAAAAAAAAACAAAAACCTGATAAGTAGGGACAATGTTACCGCTTTAGAGAATTCAATCTTATTTACAGGAAGAAAATTTACAGGAAGATTACCATTATATTTCAAGTCAGCTTTGATCGGGCACATTTTGACTCGGGTGTTCAAGCTCAAGGCCACTAAAAATTTCAGATTTTTTTTTCTTTTAATAACAATGGAAAAGTAGACCAACACAAATGTTTGGCTATAGTAAGAAGTGTATTCTATACAAGAACTATCTTGTAGTTAAATTTGCTGTTTCACAGTTGTTTTCTTTTAATATTTTATCAACATAAGAAGAAAATGTTTCTTATTGCAAACACTGTACATTACTAACCAACAAGTAATCTTAACAGTTCTAGACAATAATTTCTTGTTTCTTGAGGGATGATACAATTTGCTCATCAGAATATGAAATTACAATGTGTGACATTGCAGCCTCTTTTTTTTTTTGGTTTTATAATTGTCTAACAGACAAAACCCTTCAGAAAGGAAAATATTGAAAACGTTGAAACATTAGGGTAGATAGAAATGGATTTGAATGTTAATCAAGCTGATCTCAAAAGATACTTATTTTTTTTCCCATTTCTTAATATCAAGATAATACAGGGTCTTTCTCTGTAAGAATCAGGGATTCAGATATTTTGACACTTGAAGTTTTGTATTATGTGATGAAGTATCTACCGTGGATTGAACTTGGTTGGCTGCCAAATGCCCGCCGAGAAGCTTTACAACTCCCTCTTCATCAACAGGATAAGGGGAAAAATACAAGAAAAGTCTTATGGGTTGCGATAAGGAAGGGAGAGCCTGTAGTGGCAGTACAAGGAGTAATGGGTACAAATTAAAGGAGGGGAGATTTTTCAGAATAATAGGAAGAAATTCTTTCTTATGAGGGTGTTGAGATATTCAAACAGGTTACCCAGTGAAGTTGTGGATTCCCCAACCCTAGCAGTGTTCAAGGTCTGGTTGGATAAGGGCTTGAGCAACCTGGTTTAGTGAAGGGAGTCCCTGTCACTAGAAAAAATAACTATTCACCTCAGAAACCTGGATCACTTGTAAAATCTCAAAGAAGAAACAGCATTTGTAAAATCTGGCAGATGGAACTTAGTTTTAAATAAGAAATAAAATTTAAAATAAATTACAACATTTTCTTCTTTCTCTGCACTTTATAACTTACAATACTTGTTTTCTTATATATTTACATTGTGAGATAATTTCTTGTAATGCTGCAGATGTTAATCATGCATTTGATGTAACAGTCTATTGTTACAAAGCAGAAACTGCAAATCACAACAAAACCATTAATGCAAAGACTGGATCGAGTGGCGACAATAAATCATTTTCAAAAACATTTTTGTCACTTTTGTTCTTCAGTTTTCATTAAAGCTATTGAAAATTTAAGTAAAATCTTTTGTAAGTGAAATTTGTCTTTTGCCAGGCTTTTACTTTTGAAAGTGATCAGACTTCCTGGAAATGTTAAACTGTGCTATAGTGGAATTGACTGGTTCTTGAAGATGAATGGAAATCATAGACTTTGTGTACTGATTAAATTCTCTTTTGCTTAGATATGGAATATGACTGAAAATTTTAATTTGCTCAGTTTCTTTACTTTATCACTAGATAAGAATGTAAATCTTTTGAGTTTTCCATGGTAGGACGTAAAAAGTATTATAAAGTGATGATGTACTGTGCTTTTTTGTGAACAAATTGATTATCACAGAATCACAGATTCCGAGAAGGCTTTGGGTTGGAAGACACTTCAAAGGTCATACAGTTCCAATGCCTCTGCCATGGGTGGGGAGACTTACACTAGATCAAGTTACACAAATCCCCATCCAGGCTAGTTTTGAACACCTCCAGGGGTGGGGCATTCACAACTTCTCTGGGCAACCTGGTCCAGTGCCTCACAACCGTCATGGTAGTGATTTTCTTCCTTATAACTAATCTAAACCTATCTTCTCTCAGTTTAAGGCCATTCCTCCTTGTTGTTTCACTAAATGCTCTTGTAAAAAGTCCCTCTCCAGACTTCTTTTAAATCTCTTTCAGGTACTGGAAGGTGGCTTCTCCTCTCCAGCCTGAACAACCCCAGATCTCTCAGATTTTCTCCATAGTAGAGGTGCTTCCAACCTGTGATCAAATTTGTGGCCCTCTTCTGGGCTCATTACAACAGGTCAATGTGTTGTTTTTGTTGGGGGCTCAAGAGCTGGGTGTGACACCCCATCTCCCCTCTATTTTGGAGAAGTTTAAGCAATATCTTCTAGTACAAGACATTTAGTATATGGTGGTTCTCACTGTGAACCAATCACATATGAAGGGAATACCCATAGTGTAACTATGGCAATTGAATAATTGTTCCGAACATAATTGGATTTTCAGTCAGTGCATTGCTTTCAGCTGGGAGAAGAACTGAAAAGTGCAGTGATTGTGACATATCATAAACAAAAAAGAAGTGTGATGAAAGGGGACTCAGTGCTTGTTTGATGTTTTTTCTTGGCTTCATGAAAATTAGAGACAAAACCAAACAAGATCCCCGTTTGAATAATTTGTATAGTATATTTAAATTAATTGGAAGAAAATCTCTGACATGATTAATGCAGACAGAGAATGGTGATTTTGGATCGCATGGATCACATCTTTTTCCCAATGTACTAGTTTCTCAGACTTGCTCTAGATGAAGATGTTAAAAACTCTGTTTCATTAAATGTTAATATTTTAATGTTTTTTGTTATTTTTGGATTGTTATAAGATTATTTCATGAGAAACACTTGCTCAGCCTATACACATATTTTCCTTATTCATTATTCTTAGAGAGTGGGATGACTAAAAACAAATGTGTAAGGAAGGAAAAAAAGGAAACAAAAATCTTACTATGTAATTTTTTGAAAAAAAAAAGGAAAAAAGAAAATAGAAGCCTTATTATTAAACACTTGATTGCAGTTTTTAAATTTCCAGTAATGTGCAGGGAACATTCTCAATTTTACACATATTATTTTATCTAGCAATATCACTGAGATGTTTCTGAAGAAAAAATACTATTCTGTTCCAGAAATTATGATTGAAACACTGACATTCAGGAGTCCTAACTGTTTATGAAACTGGAAAAGTTTTAAAAGAGAAATATCTTTTTGCTATTTCCTACTCTGAGAAATTAAGTCATAGTTATATTCATGTTGAAGAAAACTTGAAAAACTCTTCATGGTAACTTACTGCATTTTCAAGACACATTTCAGTTTTCAGTTACTTTGAAAATATTTGAATGGTTAGGATAAGTGTCCAATTCTTAGTTGTTAAAAATTATCATTCATTATTTTTCTCTGATGGTAATATGCTACTAGTTTGCCATAGCTATATAAAAATTTTGAGAGCCAAACACTTAAAATGGGAAAGTAAATTACATCTTTCCCGTATAGATATATATTATTCATCTGTTTTCTTTTGTCAAGTTTGTCAAATTGTTCATTGTTAATTGCTAACATATTTTCTTAACATATCTGTTAAACAGTCATTGCAAACCAAAAATTCAGTAAATTCTTCATTTATTTAGAGAAGTGTCATCAAAGAGATGAGGCACTCTAGAATTTAATAAATCTCACCTTTTCTATAATTTTTTAGGGACCTGTAGAATATTCTGAAAGAAACTGGTCCTTCCCTATATTTCAAAGGAGAGAAAATAATACCTAGATAAATGACATAATTTGCTATTACTGTCAGAGACTTTGCAGAAAATTGAATAAGTGAAATAACGCATAATTATAGGTCAAAAGCTATATGATATCCAAGGTCTCTAACTGCCTCAGACAATTCCATTTCATTTTCAGGATTCAAACCAGTTTTTTGTGTATGTGATTTTAGAAGAATAGCAGTATCCCTGTAGTTAGGTTTTTCTTGGATGTTATTTTAAAGCACTCTCATTCTAAAATACGACAGATAAGATCATCATCAAAGATTAGATGTCAAATTTCTCTTAATGGTCATACAAGATACGGTCTTACTCCAGCTCTATTTAAATCAATCAATAATAGATTGTGTATCAGTAATTATAAAGATATGTATTTTTCATTTTTGTTTTCCTATATGCAAATTAAATATTTGGCCCAAAAGCCAACATTGCTTTCTAGCCTTCTTCATTCTTTTCAAATGGCTTTTTACTCATTTTACTACTATTCAAGTATTCTGAACTCCTGATTTAAAGAGTTGACTTGCAGCACCCTTTATGTCAGTTATTGAATGTGGGTTTCCATGGAACCAGAAATGGAAGATTCATAAACTCAAATGAAAGGACAGAGGTCTAGATTCAGTTCAAATCACACCCTATTACAGAAAAATTGGCTGCTGCTCCCATCCTGCTGTAACCATTGACACCAGTGCACACTACCACCTGTGGGTCTAAAGTGGGGTCGTGGTCAGTCTCTCAATGGAAGACAAGTGCTTTTTTGTCTTCAAAATAGCACATCTGGGAATGCTTGGACACCCAGAATATGGTGCTTTGTAAGACTTAAAGGTCAAATTGGAGTTAACTAGAAAATGGAACTGACTTTAATTGTAGGCAGTGCTTGAATTGCTGCTTGAGATTGAGGTGAATTTTGACTTGATTAGCAACCATTTCAGCAGACAAGACTCAGCTAATTGTTAGCACTTCACTTTCAAATCCAAGACTTTAGCACACTAATCTGCTCCATGAGGCCTTCTGCTCTGCACTGGTGAGGTCACACCTGGACTCAAAGAGATGATTAAGTGAAGTCTGAGGGTGTTGGTACTGTTTAACCTAGAGAAGAGAAGGTTTGGAGGAGGAAGATCTCATCGACGTATATAAATACCTGAATTATCTTTATTAAGGGTCTGGACGATGACTCTCAGCAAGTTTGCAAATGATACTAAACTGTGATGAGTGACTGAATATGATTTCTGAAAAAGATGAATCAGAAGTTTATGGTATATAATATATTATATTAGCTTTCACATATCTTCAGGAACTTTGCTGGTAAGATCCATGTCTTGATAGTCACAGGGACCATATGTGATACAGGAATCACAGAAAGGGCTACTGTTCACTGAGAAAAAGTTCACTAGGCTTAGGCAATGCTGTTGGTGAAGGATTTATCTGTTAAGGAGTAATCTTTATTGCAAAGCTGTTATTGTGCCGACACTAATCAGCTTAAACAGCTTGTGTATGTCCAAGATGAAATTGAAAAGTATCTCAGAAATAGAAAATAAACAGTTCAGAGTAGAAAACAAGAGTCATTAATAGCACAAGAGTTCACATATTAATGACTGGTTATTTGCAAAGCTGGAATGGGAAATCACTTTCAAAGAAATAAAACTCCTGATAGAGCTATAAACTCTAGTTTTATGTTTAATAAAGACCTATAATCAAAGTAAGAGAGGGAAATGAGTTATGATGCGAGACATTCAGAACATAGGAAACTCCCCAAACCATATTGGTTCAACCCTAGCCACTAGTGTCTAACAGAACATTAAAAATTTGAAAGTAAAAACTATTGAAATACCAGGAATGATACCTACAGCTAAGCATATGCTAGGATGCATTTATAATTATTTAACTTGTAATCTTTTGTATCACACTGTTAGCTAATTGCTGACCTTCCCTCTGGTGAAATTACCCTTTTTACTTTTTCATTAAGACTGTCTAGCTGTCTAGACAACAAGATGCATCCAGATGAAACTAATATAGAAAACCATTGACTTCCAGTTATGATCAAAGTCAAGTCCTGTTTTTGAGGAATATTAAATGACTTATCTCAGGATGAATTTAGAAAAACCCAGGTCTGGAATCTATTTCTTGCCAAGGTGAAAAAATGGTGAACACACATCTCCTTTTTGTAAGGAAAATCTCTGATTTCTGAGAGAACCAATTTGTCAGCCTTTTTTGGAGTAGCATAATTTCTTTAATGACTTATGGAGTAGCATTACTTGATTAAATATCTTTTGAGCAAAGAATTCAAATTGATGAAACTAATTTTCTAATGAACAAGCTAACTATAATTCACCAAAAGCAAAGAGTCAAACAGAAAAAGTGGGTTTTTTTGCTATTGTTCCTCATGTCATCCATGCTTCCAACACATATCTAATAGCAAAAGATAATTAAAAAGAGGTTTTAATATACTAAGATGATCAGAGCTCAGGATGTGATACTCAAAACTATTTTTGACATTAGAACTTCAAAATACTAATGAAAAGTCCTCAAAATAACTTGCTTAATTTAACCTAGTAGGCAAAAATAGAAAAAAAAAAAAAAAATTAGCCCTATCTACTTGCCCTCTGTACCTCAGCACTGAGCTACCCTCCAGTATGCCATAAATATGTACTTGTAAATCAATGCCAGTTAGTTGCACCATTAGCAGATATTTTTAATCTGGCTCACTGGGTTGGGTTACTGAAGCATACTACTAGAAATATTTTCATCAGATTTACTCCCATATGCCACTGATTTCTTCAGTCTACAAGCTTGTCACATAGATTCTGGGTATGCTGATTTATTCATCTTTGCCGAAATTTTACCCATGTGTCTAGTGGCATTACATACAGAAGTGAAAATGTTTCTTTTAGAAATGTTCATCCTGTCTTAATGTACTATAAAAACATACTAAATTATCATAACACTAGCACTTCATGAATATTATGAAAACAAATTAATTATAGTTCATAGAGTACTTTTATTTCTTAGAAGTGATTATTATTCTTATCTTCTTCTAGTTAAGGACTACCTTAATAGGCAGTCTACTATTTAGTCTAACTAAAATAGGCAGGTATTTCAGTTAAAATTCTAGGTAAAATCTCGCTTGAAATTATAATGATTTGTGAGTTGTAATTAGTAAATACCACTATAATTTATATAGAATATATGATTTAGGAAAGCAATCAAACTACAAATGAAAGGGTTTAGTCTCCACCAATATTTTTGTATTAGTATGCTACGACTTTAAAAATAATATACCCATGTTTTACATGAATTTAACAATATAAAATATTTACACAAGAGAAATGAATAAATATTTACTTATCTGTGGTTCAGACAAGATAAAGGAGCAGAAAAATTAGTGAACTGCTTTACTTAATAATACAGTTCATTTTTCAGAGGAAGAGGAATCACATTTTCACAGTGAAAGTGGTCTAGTTTGTCTTCAGACAAATAGATATATGAACGGGTTGAGTAAATTTAGCATTGAAAAAAGCAAGTTTCTAGCAATTTCTTCAGTGATATTCAAGAATAATCTTTAAATTTGATAAAGACAAGCACCAGCATGGATTGTTAATATGAGCAATAATAGGCATTGTTAATATGATAGAGCAAGGGACAGGGACTCTCTGAATTCTGTGCTTATATGGATGATGCTCCTGTTTCAAATATATTTACTGAAGAACCTTTGAGAATTGTCTAAGTATCTTGTGTCTCAAGTTTCCAATCATAAAAAAGACAATTATGTTCCCGTAAAGAAATTAACATTTTTTATGTATGTTAGTTTTATAGTTAGTGCAAAGATGAGAAGAAGGCAAATCAATGTAATGTCAGAACTTCTTAGAGTTTAAACTACAGTTAGAAAAAAAAAAAAAAAAAAGGGTTGAAGGCTTGTTAAGGAAGAGCATTAGCTTCTGACTTCACCCCTCAATGTAAGTCTAGCAAACAGAGGAAAGAAGGACAGACTCTTAGATGAGGTTTGTTCTTTCAAACACACATGCACTTTTCCAAGGGAAAAGAACTGATGTATCAGATACAGTGCCTTTGACTAAGCATGCATTTGGGGAGGGTGGGGGATATTAAAAAAAAAAAAAAAAAAAAAAAAAAAAAATATAAATNAAAAAAGATATTTTTTCTCAGTGTGCTACAATCCATTGAATCAAATTCCTGAAAAGCTGCCATCCATTCCCATTATGACATTTCTATGTTTGTTTGCTTGAAGAGTAGCAAAAGTTTTCTTTTCTCATTAACAGTGGTCAATCAATTAAATCACTTTTCCTAGATTTAGGAGATATGAGTAAATTTTTGTTAGTAAGAATCTATGTGGATAAGAATCCAGAACACTTAGGTTAGAATTCAATGCAAATGCAAATAGCTGCTGCCATCTCTCTGGTAGTACCTTTGCATTTGGCTGTTTGTCTATGATAATCTAATTTATGATAATATAATTTATGTTAATACCTTGAGTGAGAGAGAATCTATGACTTCCATAACAGTTTCTGAGAATATATTAAAGTAGTTAGTAGGAATTTAGATAATGTGACATTCCACTTGTCATGTGGTACTAGTAAAACCTTTATTATATTGTGGTGAGAAAGAGCGGAAATAATATTGTCTCACCTGTGCTAATGTGACATCATGTCCAGCTGTAATTGCTTAGGATAGTGGGATCCCTTGTTTCAACATAAAACAAAATCCTTATCTTTAAAAGGCAGAAATGCAGTTCTGCTTCTAAAATACTAGATATTAAAGCATTATTTAAAACATTCTTGATAATTTGGTATGGTTTAACAGTTGTGTTTTAAGGTATGCAATTGACAGAGCTTCAACTTGGAGTATTAAGGAAATACCTTCTGTACAGAACTTCTGTTGAAAACCCAGATCCATTAATGTAAGTTGCTTGATGTCAAATTTTAGGTTTTAATATGTTTTTCTCTTTTTCTGTTAAACCAAATCATACTTTTGGTGGGTTTGTTCATTTATGAAAGAAAAAAAATGATAACAGAGAAAGGAAAGTAAATGAACAGATTTCTAAGCAGTTGTATGCTTTAGGTTTATTTTTTCTTCTGATTCCAACACATGGACAAACTGCTGTCAGCAAGTGCCAAGCTGCCTGATCATGGGTCTGACTAGCTGTTACATTTTTCGTCTGACATGGTAGGCATCTTCTTGCATCAACTTCAGATGTCAGCAGCAATGAGGGCCCTTGCTTTTTCTGGAATTATAAAGTTGGAAAAGACCATCTGCTCAGCCTTCTGTTATCTGAATTCTTCCCTAGAAATAGTTTTCAAGAATATATTAAGAACTGCAAAGAAAGAAATGAAGTGTGAGATGTTGGTAAAATAATTTTAACCCTTTCCTTTCACTTCATGAAATATATATTTTGTTAGAGATGCTGCAGCAATGAAAACCAAAAGTAAATTTGTGTAGTTCACAGCAATTTCATTTATGAAATTTAATTATTCAGCACTGGAATTTCTACCTAATAATTAAAGGTTTTCTGTACCATTTTAAATATTATTGCGATATACCCAATATTTAAGATTCTTTTGATGTTCTGTTCACATACAAAGTTTGGAAAGTGTGTGTTCAGCAGTAATCTGTGCCAGAACAAGAAATCTAGTAGAACGCTCCCAAAATACCAACGGATGAATTATAGCCTATGTAGAGTTTTCTTTGGAATAAGGAATGAGTACAGATTTCATGAAAATTAGTCTGTATAAAGAATTTTCTTTTATTTCCTAAAAAAGATCCGCTCCACAACTACTTAAAGCTAAGCTCATATACACATTTTTTTTTATTCACACTTTGTGGGCTGTATGCCTTGTTACCTACTTCAGCAATGACAGCACAACAGAGGAGTTATCTAGCAGTGTACAGAACACTGGGGTTGCAAACACGGATGATGAGAAATACAAAGTTAACTTTAAAAGCCAGCAAATGAGAGTTCTACTTTATGACAGTTGCAATAAGAGCAACTTTATTTTAATTTTCAGTATTTATACAAACAGAAATCTTATAGATATCTTATTTAAAAAGTTTCACATCAAACAAAAATGAAGACTGTGGGAACATTCTCATTGTCTTGAATGAACTATGGATCAGGATTTCCCTTCATTAGCCACTCACTGCTTGGGAAGCATGAAATAGCATAGGCTGCAGAGCTATTGGGTTTTTAAATATGGTCTTACTGAATGGTTTCTAACGCTGAATTATTTTTCCTCTTTTCTTTCTTATGAAAGCTATTATTACTTGGAAAAGGAGAAAAAAGTGTAATTACATTTTCCATAGAACAGAATTAGTTTGAAATGCATTGTCACAACAATTCATCTTGTAAACATTATGTTCATGTGATGGAAGCTTTTAAAAAATCATACAACAGCTCAGTGTTATATGGAGCATCTATTGTTCTCCTCTGTCTTCCAAACTCAAACAAGACAGCTGGAAAGGTTTCCATGGTTTGTTTCATTAAGGAGACTGGTAATGTGCCAGCACAGTTTTTTTCTCGGTTGATGACAGAGTATTAGAAACTATAATCAAGAAAAAACCACAAAGTATTCAGTCCCCGGCTTTTTATATTATTTTAATACAACTTTGCAAAGCAAACCTTGTACACTTTACTAAAAAAAAAAATTTAAATTGTTGATATTGTAATTTGAAAGTAATCCCTACTTACTTTCCTAGCTAGAGTAATAAACTAGTTTAGTGACTTTAAAAATTAAGATTTTAGAGTAATTTTAATTCTAGCAATAACAACTTTCTGAAAAAATTTACCCACAGAAAGCCCTCACTTATCTTCAACATTGGAATTAATATGAAACCAGGCTTTCATTGAGAAAAGAGCAGATATTATTTTCAAAATTACACTTTATTAATAATTCTAAATAGTCTATAATAATGTAGTCTAAATAGTCCATAATAATAATACCCGTATTATTATTCTATTGTTATTGTTATTTATTATTTTATTAAAAGCTTCTCAGAACACAAGAGTCTTCTTTTTAATTCCTTAGTACCAGACTGAACAAATGCAACCCAAACAAAATTGTCTGTCCCAGAATCTTTTGAAACCCAAACACTTGGACACCCTTGCATGTTTCCCTTCAGTAGAGCAAAGTAAGGATGGAAGTGAGATTCCTGACTATGCAACCTCTGGGCTATGCAGGATGAGGGATAACTATTTCATATTTCTTAAGGGTTTCTTTATTCTTTATGAAAGGTCAAGCCCACAGTGATCTGATTGGAAGCAAAACCTCCATGTTGCCCTTGAAGTTTGATTCTATATTCTGGTATTTTATTGCATGCTTGGGAATCTGCTGTCCTACTGACAGTCATTGGAGAAAATGTCTCTGCTGACCTGTCTGGACCATTACTCCATTGATCCCACATCCAAGCAATATGGATACAGTTATTTTCCATATTCATCTGCATAAATTTTTCTGCTTCTCTTAGTCTGGAACTCTCAGTTGTTATAGACTGTATCCTTCTCTAAAGCTTAGCACAATTGATCTGTCCCATGCTGACATCCCCCTTCTATTTTCTTCCCTGTCTGGGGAAAAAAATTTAGATCTTTTCAATGAAGAAGTTGTATTTCTATTGCTGTGTAAAGGTCCAGGTTGTTATGCTGGGAAGCAGCCTTAGTATTTAACTTTTTGGTATCTGATGGACTGTATTTCTCTTCAAGGAGCTATGAAATTCTTTTTCCTCTCTGCAGTGGCTGCCAGGTACTCTTCAGTGAGGAATGAAAAATTTCCTGAATTTTACTTTTTACTTCAGGCTACACGTTAAAATATGCAAAAAATTAAACAGATGTTGTATGTACAGGGCATTNCTGCAGACAGTCCAGATATAAGAGAAATCAAACCCTCTTAAGTATAATAGTTTTAACATGAAAAATTCTCAACATGTTTCTCTCAAATAAACTCAAAGGATGTTCATAGTATATATACCTCGTTTCAGATTCACTTATTGCCCACTTAATTTTGTAAAAATAGTCAAATAAGATATATAATCAAGATAGGTGGAATACACTGTGAATTTTGGATGTGAATGTGAATGCACCAGAATGCATTTTCTAGGATAAATCTTCTTAAATTTAATCTCTTCTTTATACAATAACATTTGAAATAGTTTTTGCTACTAACTTCTTCAAATACCCAGAAATATTATACAAGTGATGGTTGCTATAGCTATGGATTTTGAAAGAGGACTAAGGTCAAAACAGGTCCATTTTTATGTTTGGGAAGGCCTCAAGTGCATCGAATGTTGGGCGTGCAAAGGTCTGTTTGTTATTCAAGCAGAATGATTTCAGAGACCATAGACCATACTTCTTGTTATCATGTTCCTTTTCTGGAATTTGGTTAAATGTTTAGCACTCAAAGTTAATCAAATCAAATCTTTCTTCCTTCCTATACCATCATCTTTATCCATTTGATGAATATATCACTCTCAGATCCTCATAGTTTGCAGTCTTCCACCAGTAAGTTACATGCTAAGGAAGGATTTAAAAACTGCTGTCAAAATTGTAAAGAAAAGTAACACACAATTTCAGCATGTGAAGAAGAAAATAATCTATCTCTTGGAGGAATTTACTCTCTCTACACACTTTTAATTAAAGAGTAAGAATTATTATCTTCTCAAACAAAGCAATGACTTCAGTGGGGTGTAACCATCATCTTATCAGTTTTAATTATTCCAGTGCCTCCCACTTATATTTTCCTGATGTATCATTCTTGAACTGTACAGATCAACAGAAATTTTATGCTTTTCTATACTGTTCTGTTACTCTCAGCCATAGCCACTGTTTCTGTTTCCTCAGTGTTACGTATCTTTATATTTAAAAATAAATGAAACAGTTATGAATTTTCCTACTGGTCACTACGATATTTGAAATTAAAAACTCCTGTTTAATTTTCAGTGAAATGCATTATTCTGGTGTCATGAATTGCATAAAAATTATGGAGGTACCAATATTTTTTCCTAAAAGTGTGTTCATAATTTTTCTTTAAATTCAAAATCACAACTAACTGCCTTCAAATGCTGTAAGATTTGTTGCATGTAGTTGGCCCTAGACTTTATTTTGACTTAAATGAGATTAAGTTATTAAAGAATATTCTGTTTCACTGGAATAGTTTGAACTTGCAAAGTAAATATTTTGAGTCATGAAAAACCACTGCATTCCATTGCAGGCACACAAATAAAGCTAAACTAAATCAAACTACCAAACTTCAGAAATGTGAAGTCTGGCCTGTCTGGCTTCCATCTCCAGAGACCTTCAGTTTTTTTTCTCCTTGGGGACATCACAATTGATAGAATGAACATAAAAAAGGAATTAATTATCATCTTGAACAGGATGTAACAAAAAAATTTCTGTATTTGTGGGTTTTAATGAGAAGATGGCTTTCTCTCCCCAAAATGTGCCGTAATGAGAGGAAATAATTGTCTAGTTTTTGTATCTGTAGTTGCAAAATACAACTTTTTTTGGTTGAGAGATGGTTGTACTGTGCTGGCAACTAGCCCAAGACATGGTGGCTAATTTAACAGGGAACTGGGAGGCCAGCTGGGGAGTGTTCAAATTAGCAGCCAATGAAAAATATAGAAAATCAATGCTTTTTAGAAGAGAAACTTAATGTGACAGAAGACAGGAAAAAAGGCAACTCCTGTTTTAGGCAAGAGCTGTGTGCTTCTCCAATCTTCTCTTCCATTTTGTTGTTTTAGGTTAGTAAATGAAAAAAAGATAAAACATATAAACTCTACTTTCTTTCTGGAAAAAACAGATATTAATTATATAAACCCACCTGACAGGTAAACCCAAATGATTTATTACTTCAAGACTCGGATCAGGAAATTTCAAGGAAAAGAGGGCATAAAAACCTGTAAGGTGTTGCACAGGAAAAATGACATCAACAGTATGTTTTCTGCATTCTAAATACAAACCTATCATATATTCTACAATGTCAAATGGACAAAAGTTGGGTTATGAGCATTAAAACTTTCTCCTGATATTACAATCATATTTTTTCCTGATGGATAATCCTTTAGATGTCTTTAATTTATCAGTGTCAGAAATGTGACTTAATTCTTCTGTTTCCACTACTGATATTATGTCTGAGGTGTCAGTGAGTGCTCTTAGTGATACCTCATGCAGAAACAGCAGAATGAATAACATAATCAATACCATTCCAGGTGAGCATTCACCCATAGACCCAAGAGAATTGAGTATTTACTTTGTGTTCAGTCTGCAGTTGTTTATTGACTTGCTTTAAGGTTTAGTAGGAAATAAGTGACTTAGGGGATACATAAAAAACTCAGCTGTGATGGTACACTTTTCCTATCTTGGTGGAAAGACTGAAAAAGAAATGTGAGTATATGCAAACTTTTAATTACTTTTAAGAAGGTATATACTAGAATGAGGCATGCTGCAAAAAAAGTCACATGAAGATTGTTATATTCATGAAACAAACCTAATTACTATTACATATTGAAACCAAGTTCAGACAATTTAGCTACAATCTGATATTCACAATAGTATGGCTTTTAATAAGCCCAGGATGTCTGAGATCAGAAAGAGTTTGAGAAGTCCTTGGCAAATCTGAAATAAGCCCAGAATGTTACAAGGTACTTGTTGTAACTGTTTCATGCCTGGATTAAAATGTTGTAATTATTATGGATTAAAAATCAAGCTAGACATAAAATTATGGCCAAATATTTGATGTTTTTAAATTGTATGACATTGTCTTTAGTAGTGTGCTATACAGTTTAGGAAATTATTTTCCTCGACCTTCCTCTTCAGAAGGAGAACATGTAATAAGAATGGTGGAAAAACCCTCAAGAGGTATACACACTCTGTTTTTTCATTTTTGTGTCTTTAAGATATTGTCAGACTTTAGTCACAAACCATTAATTCTTGTCATTCCCTAGAAATTTAGGAAAATAAAGTGAAAAGAGAAGGTCAGAAATCTAAGTTGCCTCTTGCAGTGGTAGTGCAAAAGGTTTTTTTTTTTAATGTGATCTGTGTCTGTAGACTCTGTTTAGATACTCCAACTTTTATGTAGTGGCAATATAGGAATGGTAATTTTGTTATTATAGTCATAAGTGACCGACATGAGAATAGTCACATTTTTCTAGTTACGTCAGAGCACCACAGAAAATGGCATGCTATTTTCCATGAAAAAATAATTTTGGGTACCTCATGGAGCATTTTTTTTTTAAATTACATGTATATTTATACCATATTAGATGTCTTCCTTCTCTTCCTTCATTGAAATAACCTTTTGTACTGTTTTCCTTTTGGGTACTCTCTTATAATTACAACTTGAACAGTTCATTCTCTGATTTGGTGGGACTGATGAGTTTTATGAGTCCAGAAACAGTTTTCGATATTCATTGTCCAAGTGTTTGTTTCCATTTACTTCAACATCGATTGTCCAACCATAACCTCTGAATCCAGCATATAAAGTTCTTTCTACAGTAAGCATCATTTTCAGAAACCTTCCTAGAATCCTTCTGTTTGTGTTCCCCTGTGTGCTTTTAGTAAGTCATGAGCAACTAGTAAGGTTGATAAATTGGTCTAGCTATTTGTAACTAGTCTTTCCAGCAAAACCAGCTTCTTGGCCTTTTTAACATTAAGACATCAACTAGCCTATTATACTTTATTTAATTCAATTCCATTATGTCTCTCAAATTACAAATGAAAATGTTTCCCTGTTCAGCAGTAAGATAATACATGTCTTGCAGAGTTATAGTTTGAGACTGAATGCTGGTTCTGCTGCCCTGAGTATGAGATTTTTCTGCTGTCTCCTCAATGTACAGATATAGTGGGATATCTTTTTTACAAAATTATGAAAGGATGAAAGATTTCCATTAAAAATTTGTCAATAGCTAGATAATGAACTAACTGTATGTGGATTTTCAAAGTTCACCATATACAAATGGGTTTCATGGGATAGGCAGAATTTTTGTTAAGAACATTTAATGCCCATAGTAATAACAGCAGTGCTTTCAGCATGCATACTGGTACAAATAAAATGCCAGCCTTCAGCTGTCTCATAGGTAAGGTATACTTCAGAGATTAAAATGAGAAAGTATAAAATTCATCACAACCACTGCTAATACATTAAAGATAGCATTTTGAGTTAACAAACTTAAAAAAAGTAATTCAGGGAGACCCTGCAGAAACACCTCAAAAAATTACAGGACTAGGCAATCACCAACGATATGAAATTCACTAAGGCAAAGTGCTAGATTCTGCAGCTGGGATGGTGCAGCCCTGGAGGGTTGAGATGCACACTGGGGAATGAGATGCTGGAAAGCAGCACTGTGGAAAGGGATCTGGATGTCCTGGTCATTGATGAGTTGAATGTGAGTCAGCAGTGCCCTGACAGCCAGGAGGGCCAACCTTGTCCTGGGGGGCATCAGGCACAGCATCGCCAGCCTGGGCAAGGGAGGGGATTGTCCTGCTCTGCTCTGCACTGGGGCGGCCTCACTTCAAGTGCTGGGGGCAGTTTTGGGGCACCACAATACAAGAAACATATAAAGATAGAGAGCATCAAAAGGAGGACAACTGAGATGGCAAAGGGCCTTGAGGGAAAGCCATATGAGGAGCAGCTGAGGCAACTTGGTCTGTTCAGCCTGGAGGAGACTGAGGGGAGTCCTCATCACATTCTACCACTTGCTTGTCGGGAAGAGAAGAGGTGGACACTGATATCTTCTCTGCAGTGCCCAGTGTGCAGGGCCAGGAGTTGGACTCGATTATCCTTGTGGGTTCCTTTCCAACTCACCGTATGCTGTGATTCTGTGAAATATAAGCAACAGGACAAATGCAAAGAAAGCTGCTCGGTGATGTTCAAATTTATTTAGTTTTTCACCATGGAAAGTTCATCTCAAAAATGGCCACTCATGTAGAATTATTACAGTACCAAAAAAAAAGGGACACTCTTAAACAACGGTAGGTACAAACCTACCAGTTTTCTCTGTTGTAAGATGGCAACAATTTCATTTCATTTACCTTGCAGATTGAAAAGTATCAGTTTGAAGCCATAGAATTGACCCTGAATTTCTCCTTGTTGTTCAAATCATAAAGGTTGAAGATGTAATACCATTTATCTTGGAATAGAGACAGCATTTAAATACAAATATCCTTTGCAAGAGCTGGGAGAACAGCGCACACATTTCAACATAAGGCAAAAGCCATTATTTCCATAATATAACAAGAATAGGGCATACAATACTTGACATCTCAGATCCTCATGTATTTCCTTTTCCCACTTGTCAAGTAGTCAGTGAGAACCAATTAAGGCCAGTATATCTTCAGGGTGAAAATATAATTCTCTGCTCAATTACTCAAAATTGATATAGCTCCCATTTTCACTTCTCTTTCCTCTATACCTGTTTTGTATTTCAAATTCCCTGATAACTTGCTCTCCTTTACCTGATTTTTTTTTTGGTAAGGAAAAATATCAAATTTTAATCTTTTTTTTTTTCCTCTTAGAACTCAAATAAGTGCAGTCTGAGGTTCATTTTTTGTATAACAGCCTTATTCAACTTTTTTCTCTTCCTTTCTATGCCCAATCTTATTACATTATTTCCCAGCTATTCATTTATCTGTAATTTATTGTAATATTTACACATACAAATAGCAGTTTAAAATGTTACCGTGAGGACACAGTTGTAAAACAAGATAAGATTACCATGCATCTTTTTGTAAAAGATCTGTCCCTTAGAGTGATTGTACAGCTTGTGATTTAGGGACAGAATTCTTATTTAATTCATTTGTCATGGTAAGGCGAAACTTCGATCAATCAAGCCTTCACATAGCAGCACTAAGGTTGTAACTTATGATTAAATACAGCTTTTTTTAATAGTATTCAAAGAAAAAGAGGATTTCTTAATAAGAAATGCAAGGCAAAATACTCTTTTTTTGGTTTCTTTAACAAGGCCCAATAGCATATCTTTAAGAAAAAGCATTTAAGTTAAATATTTTGCCAGTTAAAATGTGGCATTAGTCTAAAATTTTGTATTTTAAACTTGCAACCTTAAAATAGTGACAGAGAATGCGAGAAAGAAAAGTTCCAGAAAATTACAATGGAGATGGACTTCTTTCCTGGAAGAGTTGACTGAAGGCAGAATGCATCTTTGTTTTTCATTAACAATAGGTTCATTTGTCATGGCCAAGAATTCTTTTATGAAGGCTATAAGCCTTCATAAACTGGCTCTCAAGAAAGTACATTCCAGTCTCACTAACTTATAAATAGAGGACTCCTTTCTCACAGAGATTAGCTGCTTGTGGTGTGTTCCTAGCTGCTGAAGAGGTGAAGGTGAGCTTCAGAGATATGTGTGGAACAAAAAACAAAGTGGTTCTTTTGAACTTAGGCACAGGCCAGCATGACTTTCAAAAGAGAACTAGAGAGGAAGACTCCAGCAAAAAAGAACCACAGTGCTGGGATTTCTTTCAGAACCTTTACTAAGATGATTTTTTGATAGGTGAAAAACATGAGATGGAGGTAAAAATCTAGAAATTACTGAGAGAATAACATTATTACACACTCCCCTGGCACTTCTTCAAAACTGAATGTGAGCTGTCTTAGCTGAAAGCTGCTCCCAAGCCTCCAGTTGTTTGAGAACAAATACTATACTCTGATCTCAGGAAGTGGTCGTATGAATTTCTTTAGAAGCTTTAATACTGGAAGATGTTAAATTTCTTTTAAAATCTTGTCAAAAATTACTTCAGAAAGAAATACAATAGAGAGGAAGAAGGAGAGCTGAATTCTAAGCAAACTGTAGATAGAATCATCCTGTATGTTCATGCATTTGTCATATAAACTTGAAATTTAAAATGAAAAAAATCATAATTCTCACATAATTCTCACAATAGCTATCTGTCAAGGTGTAGTTTGCACTCTGAATTCATGTTAAATTGATCAAGGTGTAGCCATAACTATCATGAACATAACATTTATAATGATATCATCAAAAGCTAGATACTTTGCTTTGTTAAAATTTTATTTTCAATCTTTAAAAAGTAAAACCAGCTTTAGCATTAGCTTTCTCTGGAAGATTTCATTAGCTGCATTTACTACACTCATACTAATTCCTTCATGTTACAGAAACTGTGTCAAAGAAATATTCTGTAAAAGTTACCCACTCTGGTTAAGTGGCCTTCCTCTGACCAAAGATTCCTTGTAGAAGTACCAAACTAAAGTGTTCAGTTTATGCTAAATATTTATGCTGAGTGACTTGCCCTAAAACTGACAACTGTTATCACCTGAGCTCCTTTTTAACATGTGCTTTGAAGTAAAGACAGTGAGTAATTACAAAGCCAAAGTAGAACAAACACAGGGAGAAAAGAACTGTAAGGATACTATGAACTCTAATAAACCATGGATATGTAAATTGTGCTCTAACTACTTAATACAAGTTACTATCTGGTAACAACTTGGAGTTTGTAATATCACTTCAGGTTTTCCAGAAAAGTGAGATAGATTATATATTCTTTTTATATGATTGTGACAACATTCTTTGTTCAGTAATTTAAATTCCATTGTTATTAAAGCTTAGAGTTTTTTATTTGCTCATATCAAAATTGGATGTGAATTTTAACAAACATAAATCTTTTAACCCAGTAGACTTCTGGATCTTCATGTTCTTATTTAGCAAAATTTCTTGCCATAAAAGTTTATGGCTAAAAAAATCTTCATATTTGAAATGAAGGGAAACTTGCATATAGAGATTTAAAACACTCATTTTGGTGTCCCACAATGAGTTCAGCAAACAAAGTCTGTTAGTCTGTTTTAAGACTTAAATTTCTTTTAAAATCTTGTCAAAAATTACTTCAGTAAGAAAGACAACAGAGAGCAAGGAGAGCTGAATTCTAAGTGAACTTATGGCTAAAAGAATCTTCATATTTGAAATGAAGGAAAACTTGCGTATAGAGATTTAAAACACTCATTTTGGTGTGATTTAAAACTCATTTGGTAGAGATTTAAAACACTCACAATGAGTTCAGCAAACAAAGTCTGTTAGTCTCTTTTAAGACTTTTCTGTGACTAAAGTGAGATTCTTTATTTATATTAAGATGAAAAGGATTTGGACCTTGAATTTGCAGAGTTACAGTTAAATTCTCACTTTCATTATTTCAGTTTTTTGCTATTAAAAGATCTGTTAGAGTTAGAATATGCAAACGAGGGAGAAAACTGAATAATGTATTTCGTTACAGAATCATAGAATAATTTAGGTTGGAAGCGACCTGCAGAGGGCATCAGGTCCAAACTCCAACTCAGAGCAGGTTGTTCTGGTCAAGCCTTGAACACCTCTGAGACTGCACAATTTTTAAATTACTTTTTGTAGTGTTTTATCACCCTCACAGTGATTTTCTTTTCTCCCTTAATTGTGATTTCTCAAGTTCTGACTTATGTCCATTGTCTTTCATCCTATCACTATGCATCCTCATGAAGAATAGTTTAACTCCATTTCTTTATATACTCATACTAGGGAATTGAAGAAAATTATGAAGTGTCTCTTTAATTTTTCCTCTTAAGGCTTACCAGGCCTCTCAGCTTCTCCTCATAATAAGCCCACAGTTCCTAACATCTTCCTTCTTTTTCTTTTCTGAAACTAAGCGTGGTATTTGGGATCCTTCTGTCTTCAGGTAACTACTTTAATCACCACGAACTTTCAGAGATGATAGAGGCCTCATAATGTCATCAGTCACCTTCTGTAACACCCCTTGTATTCTCTCTGGACTTACGCACATTCAGTTATAAGTGCTCCCTAACCCTATCTTCCTTCACTGGGGGCAATATTTCACTCCCAATAAACACTGTTGTGTCAGAAGGGGCCTGAGAGCAAGTTTTATGGATGAAAGAAAGGCAAAGAAGCCATCAAGTATGTTGTGTTCTTGTACACTATGTTTCCTGCCCTAGTTGAACAGTAGGCTGTCAGTCTTGATGTAGACTTCCTTTTTCTGCCATTGTCCATACAGAAGTTCTTTCAGTTGTCTTTTCTATAGTTTCGGCTTCAGTTAATTGTTGGAGTTTTGAGAATCTTTCACAAAATCTTGTTCTTTAAACAGCTTCCTCACAGTTATCTCTGTCTTCTCTTCAGGCCATTTTAAAGCCCTCTTCACTAGAATTAGCAAGCCTGCTAGCAAAGATGCTCTTTTCCCAGTTTTTCAGATGGACTGTGTAGCAGTTCTCAACCTTGAGAAAAACCGAAGCCCTGTGACAGCACCTGCACAGAAAGTTGTTGAACTGCAAGGTGCATGCAGTCTTAGATGAACCCTTCTCCCTAACTGGGAGGACTGAGGAGAACATCATCTTGACCCCTACACCCAGAGCTTACCACTTCACTTTCTCTCCTCTGTTTCTTCCCATCTGACTTATTTTTTTGTTTGACTGGCGTTTTTTTTTTTGACAATGGGGGTCTACAGCAGCTCTTTTCACTCATCAAAGCCAATTTGTGTTATTCACAGACTTATAGAGTAGGCTTAATTTGAAAATCTAATCAGATGTTTTTTGAGAAATATGATGAATCTCAAATTGGAACTATTTATTCAGGTATTTAGAACTATGTTTGAAATTTAGGGTTGCAAATATGAAATGAAAGTAAAAAGGAGATAAAACTTTTCAGGAATACATTTCACCTACAAAAATTATGCTGTGATTTGTTAAAAGTAGAAACCAGTTCTCCATATGAAGTCAGAAACAATTTGAATTTGATTTTCTTTTTTTTTTAATATAATTTTACCTCTGTTTTATGAGGAAATTAATTAATTTTAAATAATGGAAAATATTTTTTCTCTGCTTTATTGCTCTCAGCTTGGAATGCCAAGAATTGCTAGCATTAACTCTTCAGCTTGCCTTAAAATGCTGATCCACCTTGCTTTTTATCATACAGAGAAAGAACCTGAAGCTTTGACTTTGTGTGTTTTGAATTATAACAGTGGTTTGTGCTCTAGCAATAAGTGATAATTTTTAGCAATATATATTCAAAATTTTTAGGGATATTTTTATTTCTATGAGTAGGGAAGATAAATTAAAATATGGGAATAAAAAAAAATCTCGATTAAATTAAAATTTAATGAATAGCATTGGTTTAGTTCCAATTAGAAGGCTAGGTTCAGCCTGCATAACTTCGTGAATAGCCTGAGACAAGAAATTTTTATGAGATTCTCAGCCACAGATTTATCTTGGCTTTGAAAGAAAGGGTATGTATTATGTTGAAGGCTCTCTGCACTTGTTTTCACAGGCAGAAGGAAACAAAATCCAGGCTATGTGAATAATTAGGAAGAAAATAGGCAGCTTTATAATAGTGTTATTTTTTACTTCAGTCCCACACAGTCTTTCATATTCATTTCTTATGTTCTTATCCTGAAGCAGAAAAGACCATGCTCAAAAATCTTATGAGCCTGACGATGTGACAGGGATTCTGTACAAACAAACATAGTAAAAACACAAAAGGAAGAATCATAGGGTGGCAGCAGCCTCACAGAATGACAAGTAACACATTATCAAAGGAACTAAGGTAAGTTGGAAGCAATACAGGGACAAAAACTTTTCTTAATGATACCAAATTTGACTTATATGCAAAGATATTTGATGTATGCATTACTCTCTCTACTCTTATACTCTTGATAAAGAGTCCTTCTGATGGAACCTTATAAATTGAACCAGATGGAGCTCCCATTTTCCTATATGATCAGAGAATCATAGAAGGATTTGGGTTGAAAGGCACATTTAAAGGTCATTTAGTCCAGGCTCCTGGCAATAAACAGGGACACCTTCAACTAGATCAGGTTGCTCAGAGCACTGTTCAATCAGACCTTGAATGTTTTTAGAGATGAAGCATCTACCACCTCTCCGGACAACCTGTTCAGGGTTTTACCACTCTCATTGTTCCATGATCATTTCCTTGTGCAGAAATCTGGAAGGAGAGTTCCTATATGTTTTCAGAATGTTTTTTGGGAAAATGTTAGCTTCTCAACTTGAATCCAACATGTCAAGGCTCACAAATAAGAGCACAAGATAAAGGGAAACATGCAGTACCGCTTATTGGATAAAATACAGAGGTCTCTTTATTTTTATTCTCAATAATTAGGTAATATTGTGACACAGTCATCTCATCCTAGGTTAGACTGTTCAAATAAAGCAAATGAATCCCACTGTCCAAATGTTAATTTGGGGATACTGATTTTGGAGAACATCTAGACAACTTAGCTATAAATCCATATACTATAGAAGTGTTAAATTATATGAAATGGATTCATAGTCTGAAGTGAAAAAACACAATATTTTAAAGTGTTTTCAAAAGAGAAAGAAAACTTTGGAGCAATATATCATCAGCATCTTATCATGCAACACCATCTTTCCACAAAAAAGATATTATTCATAAAATAAAAAAGTCAAAAATAAATTTAATATTGTGTTGATTACTCTAAGTGGATGCTTGTAAGTGACTTAGAGTATAGATGTTACATATAGTCAGTAATATGTCAATAAATTATGCAAACATTCTTTTCTCACTAATTCCTTTCTACTATTTTTGTAAAATTTAGGGAAATCATTTTTAGATAAAATGAGATTTTTCCCACAATTCAGAAGGCTAGCCAGCAACATAATTAGCTGATTAACTATTGTTTTCTTTGTGAAGGAATTCACCTTTGAAATTAATTTGCTCAAACATGAAAAGTTGTATATTTGACATACGCTTTTGTTCTCTGCTGGACGAGTGCCAAGGAATCTATTTTGGTCTTGTTTCACCAGCCCACTTTAATCACTATAAAAATCACTCAAAGGATCAACCAATGCCTAGTTGACATAGGGCAAATGCCTTGAAACAGATATAGAGAATTCCAGCTGAAACACTACAAATAATATGGTTTTATCTTCCTTGTGTTGCTGTAATATTTATGATTATCAGGCTTTCAAGTAAATCAGAAAAAGTTATTAAAAAAAAAAAACCAAACAACTAAATATAAAGAGCTTATTTTCTTTTATTGGAAACTGAACCTCTTGAAATACCATAAAGTGTTTCCTCACAGTCATAGGAGGTAGATCTTAATTAACCTTTCCAGTGCCCTTGCATTGTAGTTAATTAAACCTGTACAAACCACACTAGCTTAATTCTGAATTGCAAACTTTCAGTGATCAAAATGGTGAATAAAACCCCCTTTTGGATCTTTCAACTGACCTTGCAATCAAACATTATAAAGCTTTTATTAAGAATACACTCTTTTAGTGAAACAATGCCATCATACTAGATTTTTCTTGGTGTATTCAGGCAGCCATTATTTCTATAGCAACCCGATGGCAGTTACTGCTCCCATACTCTGACAGGTTAGGCATAATACATATATACATATATGTACATTCATAAACATACACACAGATAGAGGAATAGTCTTTAGACAGTTTCCTAGATGTGAATAAAAATTCTACTGATCACCTATACTATTAAAACTAGAGGTAAAATGGAACATTTAAATCTTTATACTGAATAACAAAGCATGCCAAACACCTGTATTTGAGACTATGTGAACAGCAGCATGTGTTTACCTAAGAGCCAGTGAGATTTCAAGACCAAGACACCAGATCCACCTGAAATTCAGGAATCACACTATGCTGATTTGCACCCAACTCCTCAGGGCTCACATTTTCTTTCCCAACATGGTGTAAAGATGGCACCCCCAGGGAATTCGGGAGTCACTCACTTAGCCTTCCTATGTACATAAACTCTCATGTTCCTCATGCTTGCTCTCCCCCTGCTCCATTCATTGAGCATTGTAAAAACTTATTTTGTTGTAAGCAAAGGTAGAATTTTTAGGAGGACATTTATGAATGCAAGGACAATATTCACTTCTGAATAGCTCTTCTTCATCTTCATTGAAAGATGTCAGCAAGCTATATAAAAAGACAGGAACAGAAGTGTTGTAAATGAGCTGCATTCTAATTTATTTTATTCAAACTAAGCATTTGAAATGTACACAACCATTAATTTACAATTCAACAAAGAAGATGTTAACTTCCCTATTTTTTTAATCTTCTCATGCCTATATTCCTGTTCCAAAACTTAAAGCAAAATATCTTACAAGCAATATTAATTCTCATGACATAAACTTCAGCTGTTTCTATTTGTTTATATAATGCTGATCAGTCTTCTTTCCCCAAATGGAAATATTTGGACCTCAGTGACAATTTAAATAAATCTTAGTATATCAGCATAAATTCTATATTTCATTCAGTAAGAAGAATGTATAAAATGGCCAGAGTTGCATTTGCTGAAGATGGATTACAATCATGAAGAATTATACACGGATACAGTTAGGACATGATTGTGTTAGGTTCTATTTCCATGTCAAATAGCTCACTTTATCTCCAGGCCAAGGTGCTTTCAGTGAAAGTATTAATAGGATCAAATTAAACTGGTAAAATACATATTTTTAAAATTTATGTTTAATTTTAGTCAATTTAGAAGATCCTGGTATTAGGTAATCTTATTTCACTTGGTGTCAGTCAAATACACACCCTCCCACACATAAAAAAACCCCAAGCAAACATGAAAACTGAAAACAAAACCCCAAAATGCCCCCAACCCCACTCTTTTCTATCCAACGCCTTGTGAGTCTTTGAATAGTAGCCACATAAGGACTTACATGTTATGTATTTATGCATATATTACACCTGTATTGATATTCTGAGCTCATGTCAGCACCAATGACAAATTGTCTCCTCAACAACATTGTAGATTGCTCATAACAGCAATTTTATTAAGAGATAAAGTATCTTACACTGGTGGAAGTTAAATAAAAGCCTGTGTATTTTATGAATATATAGCATCCAAAATAAAAGTTTGGAGTGTAATGGATCAGTCACTAGTAGTCTATGGATTATTTACAATCCACAAAATAAGAACAAGCTCTTCTAAAATGTATTTTCAGCCTTACTGATAAGAAGGACTCAGGTTCATGAGACCTCATAGGAAAATTCAGTTCTGTTCCTTGCACAGTGTAATAGACTGAATTTGCCTCAAAATCTGCAAACTGTAGTGTTCACACATTCCGTGCTTGGGTACACCTTAATTAATGAGCAAAGATTTTCTTAATCAGCATTAGAAAACAGTAGGTGTTGATATTTTTTTTTATTCAGACTTTTGTAGAAAAATGTACTAAAAAATATCCAGCAAGACTGAAGCATTTTCTTTTTATCCTATAACATTTGCATGGGATTATATGGTAAGAAAAAACCTAAAGTGCTTCACTGGATTCTGATCTAGTAGAATGAGATTCTACATCCATAGATATCTGTCATATAGACCAAAATTTTCATGCAACTCTCTTTCATTTCTTTGTTACTGGGATGTAAAATAATTGTGTAGTCTCCCAGGCTACATTTACATTTACCTTCTGGACATTCTGAAGTGTCCTGGAGGGATTGGATCCTCAGCTAGCCCATGTCGGTCACCAGGAAATACACCAAGTTTGCAATCATGGAAGGCAGGACAGAGAACAGGGAATGGAGAAGAAAGCCTTCAATTTGATGAAAGCACTTGGTTTTATTAAAGGTTCATTCTAAGGTCAAATCTTGAAATTGTTGTGCCAAGAACTCTCAGTAACTTTGGTATCAAGATTTATTGCTCTGCTGACAAAATATAGAATCACTATGAACAAGTTATATTGAGAAAGAAATGTAGGCAAGTTGAATGGGGAGAAAAGTCTTCCATCTGAAAACATTCTCAAATTTAGTGACCACAGGACCAAATCTGAGCTTTTGGGCAGGAAATGACTCATTTTCACCCAACTTTTCAATGAGAAGGACAGTATTAGCCAATCTTTCTTGCTTGCTCTGAACAGAAGGGGTGTGCATCTGTCTTCTTTCACCTCCAGCTCATAAAAAGGATGGGATGGACAGCTTCTATATATGTTATGCATTAATTTACTTCAATAGAACAAGAGTTCAGGTGACCTCATTTCTCCTTTTTTAATTTATCAGCTTGGCATTTTTTCTTATGACATTTTTAATCCATGTGGGTTTTTTCATTTGTGACTATAAATAAAACTATCTTAAAATAATGGTTCTTGACTTTCAGCATGGTCATTCAGTACCCCCTTCACACACTGAGAAGCTCAATAAAAATTTGTATTGTTAAGTTTAGGGCATTGAGCTGCTAATATATTAATTGATAAGAGAGCAGGAATATAATTTCTTTACATACATATGTTTTTATTAGCATATTTCCCTCATAGTGAGGGAACTATATTTTGTTTATTTTCTGCTTTGAATATTCCTTTTATACTTTTTAAAGTTAGGGTCCAATGAATTTTTACATTAAGTTCCAGAGTTACCTAAATAATTTTATTAAGGTATTGATTTAGCTATTTGAATTCTCAAACACATCAGTACTTTTAGATATATGAGCTATTTTAAAATCTTAGTGAAAATAAGTGGTCATATACCTCACACTTTCAAAATCCACATTTCACTTTGTTTTCCCCCCTTAAGACATTTATAAATAGGAAATATTACATACTGAAAAAAACTATTCTTTTGTTATCAATGAAATCTTGGTAGGAGAACAAAAACCTGTTTAATAGTGTATAGAGACCAAAAAAAAAAAAAACAAACAAAAAAAAAAAAAAAATCAGGAATTGCATCTTGAAAATGTAGTAAAAAGAAATATTTTCTCATTTTCACATGTGAAAAGAATATAATGTTACACTAAGACTCATCATAGGAATTCTGTTTTCCATCTGTCAATACTAAATATCATTACATGCAAGAAAATACCAAGCATAAGGCATTGACATTTCTTTCTGATAATTCTTTACTGTGTTGATTGCATGGGATTTTTTTCATTCAGCATAAAAGACAAAGCAGTAGTTGTCAAAAGTTTAAATTGCACAAGTCTGCAACACCTCAAATGTCTTTTGTAAGACCCATTAGACATAGTCTTCCCCTGAGGCTTAAATAAATGTTAGGTTTTTTGTGTGCTGGCCAGAAAGAATGTTTTATTGACCAGTTAGGAAAGGTACTGATGTGATCACATGAGTTATGAAGCATCATGAAGCATTGTGTGGGGCCCTTGAACACTAGTGACACTAAAAGAGCATAAATAAATAAATAAATAAAAACAGACAGAAAATAAACTAAATCTGGCAAGAGGAAATAGCATTTTTCCAACAATCAACCACCACAACAAAGCAAGACGAGCCTTGGAAACAAATCAAAACTGACATAGGAAAAATGAGAAACACAAACACATGGAATGAAACATTCATAAGTTTGTTTGAACACACTAGGAAGCCCTGTGAGGTTTATAATTCACTTTGATGAGGGTAGAATTAAAACTAGAGACAGGCTTTTCGGTGTACTAAGACATTTCATTTGCTAACTGCCAGAATTTAGGCAGCATACTAATATTAAATGTAACTTCCCTCCTTTCCTGTCTGAGCTGCCTTTAGCAACTTAGAGGCAACATCTTTCCTGCTTTAGACATCTGACATCAGTAGACAATCATCAGGGTAGTTACCAGAAGTGTTGCCTAGGTTTCTTTTACAGTCTTTTCATCAAAAAAAAAAAAAAAAAAT
>VWZQ01004330.1:408703-502153 GCA_013397015.1 Myiagra hebetior | reverse complement strand
AAAAAAACAAACCCAACCAACCAAAAAAAACCCCAACAAAACAAAACCAAAATCAAAGACAAAGAAACAAAGAAAACACAACCAAAAAACCTCCAATTGTCAAGTATTTGAAGAGTAGTCAAGAGGCAGTAATAGGACATCCCAGAGACACAGTTAAGTCTGAACTTTCACTTCTCTGAAATATGTGTCTAACTAAAGGCGACACACTGGGCATCTCCACTCTTAAGATTTCTCTCAGAAGATGTGTAGACACTGCAGCCTGTCTGAGTCTTTTCAAAATTATTAAATTTGGGAGAGAAGGAGTGAAGCTGAGCCTGAAAAAGTGAGGAAGAGTGGTGTTGATTTAGCACTGCTTTTTCTGACTACTTCTATTTCAAACAGTGATTAAATATTTAACAAGCAATAAGTTAAGTTTGTTTTGCCCAAATTGATTTTGTTTTGCCCAAGATAATAATTAGGTGCAATCTCCTTGTCTTTATATTCACCTTCGCTTTGCAATTCCTATTCTTTCTATTTTCTACCACAATCCTGCTGAAGGATGAGTGAGCAGGTGGCTGAGTAGAAGCTCAACTTTTCATCAAGGCTAACACGTCATAAACTAGTAAATACAAAATTCTATTGGTATTTTTCATGGATATGTTCATCAAAATGCAGGAAAAATATGTTTTATATATATATATATATATATATATATATAAAGTTTAGTATTATCTTTTCCCATACTCACAGATATTTTCTCTGAGTTTATCCAGTTAATTAACTTGATTGTGGCAAAGAGATGACAGATTTAACTTTGCTAATTTTCCTCACTTTCATAGTACTTTCTTCAATTTAACACCTATTATTTTTAATACATTTAGTTGAAATTAAATATTTACAAAATAAATTAGGTGATTTCAGACATGCAAAAACAATTTGTTTCCCTTTTGAGCTAATGTTGTTGTGCAAGGACAGCAAATATGTTACTCTTAACCCATCCAAAAAAGCCCAAGTAAACTTCACATTTTTATTCACTGTCTATATGCCTGTAAGTCAATAACTTTTTTTCTAAAATATTTCAGAATTTATCAGAAAACACTTCTTGAATATTTGGAATTTAGTAACTAATACAAATGCCATGTGTTGATTAATATACTATACACAAATTTAATTTAGTTCTTCTCTTGAACTGCATTGTCCTTTATTAGCAGTGTGCAGTCAGAGAAAAAAAAATTACAGTTTTTTGTTTAAAGTGTACAATGTAAATTATATTAATTTCAGCTCTTTTATTTCAAATTGGAGCAGAAATATGAAAAGCTAGTGATTACAATAAACAGTTGTGGCTTGAATAAATAGATGAGTCTCTCAATATGTACAGGGAATTGCTGAAACATGCTAGAGTTTTCTAATCTAGATACTGTCTCCAGGGGAGAAAATATTCTAAATGTTCTTGCATACATCATAGTCTAATGAATATTCAGTATACCTCAGTTGTCTAAAGAGTCAACAAAGTGTCTCAGTTATGTTGTAAAGAGAAAATCAGCAATCCAGACAGACTTGCTTCCTAAAACTTGATTTTATGCTGTCCTTTTACTTAGCCACCACAGCTGAATTTTTAAAACAATCTCTTATATTAAAGGTACCTTATATATAAATACATGTATCTAGAAATGCATTAAAAGCTGTCTATGAAGGTGAAGTGTAACATACAGGATTTCCAAGAGTGGAAACAAAAAAATCACACTGTGAAAAGCATAAAGTTTTATATGTACGCAGATTCCAATATGACATTTTCAGAAAAAGATATGGAGGGGAAGCCAGATAAGCTATGCACTACCCTACTATAGAGCTTTGCTTAGGATCATATTGAGATAAACCTAAGGTGGTTTTACAGCTCTTGGAGACAGGTTTGCTCCCATTTGCCCAGTTCCACAGGTAGAGAATCTTGGTATCTTCTGAATGTTCATGTCAGCATATCTGACATGACAGATCTAGGGCCCTGTAAATAACTTCATAAGAAGAAAACTGTTCACTTCTCCATCTGAAGACATTATATTTCCAGTATGCCAGCCCGGGAGTGGCTGCCAATTCCTGTGACACTGGAGGCAATACTCCACACCTGCCCCAGGAGCTCCTAACCCAGCTCCTGAGTGGCCAAATGACTGGAAATCCCACCAGGGGGAAGGGCCAGGAAGACCAAGGGGTATTTAAAGCTGAGCATGAGGCAAGACTGTATCTTGACCCTATCCCCTTGGTATTTCTATCAGCTGAACACTGCTGAAACCCAGGAGCTGGTAACTATATGTGTCCTTTGCTGTATCCTTTCCGTCGTTCTCTCTTCTTCAAATTGCTTCTTGGAATTTTTGAATAACTTAAATTGCCTTAAAGTTTGCTCAATTAATGCTTTGAGAAGTGTTTTATGTGGATTGAATTTGCCAAAGCTCTCTGCTTTTCTGAAGTTGCCAGTAAAGCCTTTTTTTGTTGTTTTGACCTCTTGAGAATATCTCGTTTGTATTTCTCCTGTGCCTCTTACTCAGAGCATGTAAACAACCATAAGCCCTGTTAGAAGTCTCATCAAATGAGGTTTTTTTGGGCCTTATGTGCTCCTTCCCAGAATGTGTAATACCAGCAGGGTACAGGAGCAGTGTCTGAGCTACCACTGAAGCCACTCAGGCTCCATGGCAGGAGCTACACTCCCCCAGCCACATGCCTTGGACAGCCTCTGCCGTGGGCCTGTTTGCCTTCTCCTCTCCTTGCTCTTTAGTGACCTTGATGAAGCTGCCTATACCTGGGGAGGCAATAAACCCTCTCATCACTATTGCGGAGGGAGGAGGACTGTGCATCCCTGTCCGGGGCCTCTGGTTCTCAGCAGGAGCTCTTGAATTGTTTGGGACTTTTTTTCCCCGATTACCCTTATCTTCCTCCAGTTTCTGTACTTTTTTCCATGAAAAAAACAGTGTACAAAGGAACAAGTCCTCAAAAATGTCTCCTATTAGGGAACCAGGGACTTCCTATTTCTTATCCTATTCTTGCCTTTTGCCTAAATGTTTTCCTCAGTCTCATCCCCACATGCTCACATTTTAGGTTTTGGGATTTCACAACAAACCTGAGCAATACCTACCACAAGGGTATCCCTTGCTGCACCAAGCTCTTCTTGAGAACAATATCCTTCTACAGTGTCAAATCCCAGTCCCTAATACCCACAGAACTCATATTGCAGATAATTTTGGTCTGAGGAATTGGTATCCCATTGTTGATGGTAGAATTCACTATTGAATTACAAGAACTGTTTTGACCAACAGAGAAATTACACAGGCTGGGAGTAAGGTTGGGTGAGTCAGCATTGGTAATCCACCTCCACACAGTGCTGTATGCTGGGCTGTGGGATTTTCTGTTCATTTCTTTGAGGTACTAGGATTGCCTACTCTGCAATGTTGTCAATCACCTTTCAGGTCCATGTTCTTACTATTATTATTTTTTTTAGGTAAAAGTGGAAATGGTTTATTTTTGTAGCCTAGTGGATAACACTTTCACCTGGGACTTAAATCCCAAGTAGTCTTTAGTTCAAAAGATTTGGGCTTACTTACTACATGCACCATCTGCAACCAGAGAGCTACAACACGTTACTTTCCCCTGAGTATAGTTTGGATTCTTATTTGCTGAATTTGAAAGTGCTTCACTTATAACCCTCTGGCTGACTTCATCTTTTGAAACAAACTAGGAAAAAGAAAACAACTTTTGCTACAGCTGTGAGAGGCATCATCTGTTTAATGAGAATAACTGAACTACAACATTTTAAAAATCATGGTGAAAACTGCATTGTTCAAGCTTGCACATTCCTACTGCTGAAATATTATCCAACTTTTCAGATGCCAGAGCTTGCACTATGCATCAGTTAAAAAAAAATCATTAATATATATCTGTTAATATGTATAAAGATAGATCCAGAAATGGAAAATAAACCAAGGTAATCAATGCCAGAATTAAAAGAAAAGAAACTAGGTGGAAACAAAATAAAAACAAAGTGATAAATATGTAATAAAAAAACCAACCTCTCTGTATATAATTGGACTTCCTGAACAGTCAGATTGTTACTAAAACTATAGTTCAGTAATTAATATTTAAATAATATTTTCTACAGTATATTGATTTATATGTAAAATATGCTAACAGAGATATTCAAGACTTTCTTTCCTTTAAACTAGATTTATCATTTTCAGCTATTAATGAAGAAATTATTATTTCCTCAGAGAGTAATCAAGAATTTCTGTTACAATTATGTCACTATTAACATTAACTAAGTAGAGTTGTAACATAATTCTAAAAGTGCTAAACTGTAATACAGAAAAGGTCATATTTTTTTTTTCTATTCTGATCAACTAATGAGATCTTGTAAAATAAATTTATTCATTTTTCAAACAAATATAGAAAATGCTATCAATCAAGTATATCCTAATCATAGAGGTTTAAAAATCCTTTACACCTAGTAGTCCCAAAGGGAACTTTTTATTCATTTCTACAAGAATATACTTTACCTACTTTTCAAAAACTTATTTTTGGAATAATGCTTAACCTACTAAATAAAAGCTGTATAATGACATGGGCAACACATTCCTTCAAATAATTCTCTTCAAAATAATTAGATTAGGAATGGAGTGCAGTAAACCAGGATCACATGACTAACAGCTAAAGGCCCTAGAGAATTAATTTCATTTTTTTTCTAAATCACTTTCCTTATTTCAAAGATGTTAATAATGATTTTAGTCATATTTGAAAGGCAAATTATTATCAATAAATAAAAATATGCACAATATAGTGCACATGAAAGTAATGGGTTTTGTAATATTTGAAAGCCCAACTGTTATCAATAAATAAAAATATACATAATTTAGTGTATATGGAAGTGAGATACTGCTATCATTATCCGGAACAAGAGTAACAAATCAGACAGCTTCCTTCCTTAGTCAGAAACTAAGCTACATGCTTCACTGGTGAAAAATTATGTTGAATGTATCAGAAAATTGAACGTGCTCTGTGGTACTCCTTATTCTTTGATTGCGCTTTATTGTGCAGTTGTTATGAAATTTAATTATGACAACAATTCAACTGCTGGTAAACTTTTGGGTGACAGCAGGTCTGCTAGAAGGAACTGGAAATTTCCAATTCAGCAATTGCATAGTTAAATCAAGATTAAAAGAGAAACAAAGAAGGACTGATAAAATAAGTGGTAAATTGAAGCTTAAAAAAATTACTTACAGAATAAATTTAGTTCCTGGAATAAATTAGCATCTTCTTACACATATCATACTTTGGCCCAGACATTGTATTTTAATTTTTTTTGTATAAGATTAATATCTGTCTTGTTTTTTGCCCTGGGTATTGTTTTACTCTGGATGCTGTTTGGAAACCTGTGAAAAGTGCCTACAGCACATTGAACCAATTACAGAACTGCCCCAGCTGGTGAGGAGAATTTTGCTCTGTTTCACAGCTGAGACTTAATGTAGGATGCTAATGGCTACAGAGAAACTAACTTGATTTATAATCCCCAATTAAATCTCCCTCTGTAGTAGTTAATTGAGAGCAATGCAACTGCAAATTATTCTCATTCTAACTTATATAAATCTTATACAGAATAAAGAAAATAATAATTATTTTAAAAAATGTACTTGGAATATACTGTTGAATTTTCAAGTGTGAATTTAAAGTAAGTGAAAGGTATGACCTTTTTTAGAAAAGGAAAACTTCCAAATGACTGGTAGAATGGCCACCTTTCCTTTTTGTCTAAGCATCATTCAGGTTGCACCATTCTTGCAGTGCGTTAAAAAGACTAATAAACTGTAAATTGGGAAATAGAAGAAAAGGAAAACTAGCATGCTTTAAAATCTCAGCCATTACAGTAAAACTGGTGTCATAGTAGCTCTGTCTTTTTGTTGTATCTGTACATAGTACAGTTTTAAGGAAAGAAAGAATTTATTTAAGCTGAATTTTACATTGTCTTGAAAATACTTGGTGAATTTGCAGGTGTATAGGGTTATACCTGTCAACAATTCTGATATGATACTATATCAGTTTTTAGATATGAAACTCTGAAGTACATATACATTGTTGGGCCCATCCATTCTATTATTATGTTACAGATTTTTACAAAACAAACAAGCAAAGCAAAGTTTACAAATATTATTTTAAAATAAGGTTTTCAATAAAAAGTCCAAAATTTTCCCAGTAAACTTGCACAGGTTTGGGACCTACTTACATCTTGAATAACAACAGCTTTTGATCTAGACTACATTAGTATTTTGGGTATTTGTTGTGAATATTGAATATTATTATTGAAGTTTAGGACAAAGCCATTCTCTTAAATTCAGACTATTTTCTCCCTTTATACATACACACAAAAGGTAAGTATTCAGTGATGAATTGCACATTTGACTTTAGTACGTTCCTTTTAATACCATCTCTTCCTTATCACTTCAGCTCAGACTATCACTCTGTTATCTGGAAAACAGACTAATCTAATGATTTATGTCAAATACTTCTCCTAAAAGAATGAAACTACTGATGATAAAATGAAATGGTAGACAAGTTTCATGATGCATTAAGAACTTTTCCTGCATAGCTTATGATGTATTTTTCTTATTTTTCTTCAAATTGCAACAAACCTTCTTTGTAATGAAATATTTCTTTGCCACCTAATTATCAGTGCAGGCTTATTTGGTCTTCTTTTTTTTTTTTTTAATTTTAGTTTTGTATGACTTCACATAAGAGATAGTTTTACTGCAATTAATAAAACTATGAAATCATCCCAAGAAATCAGCTGTAACTGGTTAGGACAATATATTTTAACAAAAATTATGTCAGTTAGGTGATACTGGATTAAATACAACACATGTTTAACAAAGATAGATCATGTCCAGTTTAACTGCTATATTCTTGAACGGGATAATTGATTTTTTTCACAGTAGTAAAATATACTTGATCTAATCTTTCTAGACATCAATAAAGACCTTGGTGCACTGCCACATTACTAGGAAATCTGGAGAAGGTAGAGATTTGTAAAACAAAAAAGGAATTGCTCAAAATAAAAATTAGTTTATAATGGTGAAAAGGGATCACAAGTTTATTTTTTCTGGAAGAGGTTCCTCAGCAGCCTTATTTAATATTTAATACTTTTCACTAGTTATTTATAGTAAAATAAGGGTTTACAAGCTAATAAAATTGCTAACAGACAATAAAGATGACAGATAATTTGGATGATTGGAATACTATTGGATGATGTTGAGAACCTAATTTATGAAGTGGGATTGCATTTCTTATTCAGAAATGTAGGTCATACACTTTGGCATCAAAAGTATTTCTGATACAATATGGAGCATCTGCATTAGGAAAGAGAAGAATTGAAGAAGTGATGCTGTGTGCGTAAATCATCCAGGGGATGCCTATAGGTAATTGTATGACAAGGCTGGGAAAACAGCAAAGACATCCTTATAATGTATTAGGTAAGAAATCTACACTGAACAGAAGTTTAGCCATCTATCTAGCCAACCCTACTAGTCTGTTCCCAAAATAATAGAAAATTGCTGTATTCTTGGAAATCACTGAGCAATTTTTTTCCAAGAAAATCTGTAAAAATTAAGTTTCCTCCAAGAAGCACTGAGATATACCAAGATCTATGTATGCACATAATGTGCAATAGCTTTTATTATTTACATCAGCTAACATATAAAATATAAATCAATAGAAATCTTTTATTAAGAAGCATTTATGAGAAATTATTATGTTTGGAGGCTTTGTGGAAGCTACAGTATCTATATCATATCTAAGACCTTATTAATATTTACAATCATTTAGTACTAACAGCACTTGATTTTTTTTTCAGTTTAATGCCTGAATATAACACAATTACTTTTCAATGTGTTGATGCACTTCACATAACTTTTTCTTGCAACAATTTTTTTCAGATGACCTTTAAAAAAACCCTGTTTCCCTTTAGAGACTTTTTTTGCCTCCTATGTTTGAAAAGTCTCTCACTTAGCATAACTGCAGTTCTCATGCAAATGGAATTTCTTCTTTGATTGTATGAATAATAATTATATAAAATACAGAAAATACTTCATTATCGTTGTTAATTGGAACATCATAGAAAGTGAACTGTTCAGAACCACTACCTACTTCTATTCTTCTAGTCTTTGAACTCTGATTCCTTTTTCTCTATAGCTTTTCCTATTCTTAACTTCTTATTATTGCAAGCATTTTGATTTTCTTCATTATAGACAGTAATGAAATCTTATAATTTTTGGGGCTATTGTTAGATGACATAAAATATTTCATATTCTAAATATGGATAAATGTTGTCTATCTTAGCACATTTATATGTATAAATATATTTCTCTGACTCAAAATAACAACTTTTCTTGTGACATTGGAAGAGTCTTCTTTACTCAAGGCATTGCAATCTGTGTCTTCTCCCATCTTCTTCATGGTGTGAAAATCTTCAGAATTCAGTTAATAGAACAGTCTTGACCAATTAAAATGTATCATGTAGAGCAATAGCTTTTGTAGCAAAATTCCAAGCTTCCTTCCTCAGGCATCCCTTTGAATTTTCTTCTCAGTCTTCATCTTCCCAGATTATTTTACCCTGTAATACAACTAGAATTACCTAGAGCTAGAAAATCAGCTATTCTCAATCTGTGCTGAAATGTGAAATTTTGATATTTACTTTTTACTGTTTGTATTCATATATGAATAAGTAAGACTTGATTGTAAGTAATATGTATTTATAAAAGACAGGTGATAATAAAATCTGTCCTCTATTGTTTGTACATGAAATTAATTATAGGAGGTGCCATTTCTGACTGCTTATTTTTTCATTTTGTCACAGCTTGGACCTGAAGGGCAGTCTAATAGGAATCCTGAAACCTATTTGGTTTTGAGTTGAGTTGCCAGTAATGTTTGAGAGATGAAACTCTCTGTAAAACCCAGTTTGGCTGCATTATTTGATTTTTAATGATTTCCTAGATATTTTTTTAATGACTGTTTCAATAGAAAACTGAACCATATTTTTACAAGCTGAAAAACAAATGCTTGTGTAGTGCTGGATCTGGTGCATGCTCCCTGCCTCACTGGAGCTGCCTGCACTCCATGCCAGTGGAGGGATGCAGCTCAGTGGTGCAATCTTGGCTCAGACTACTGTGTGAGAAAGAAATGGAGGAAGACTCATTGGAGAGGTCCTGCTTCATTTCACTTCATCTGTGGCTCTGTCCCTCATTCCAGAGCTATTTCACAGCCCTGCTCTTGCTCAGTCACATCCCTGCTGATCCCAGACCTAGTCCCCACTTGCTAACTTGACTTCTGAGGTCAGCAGCTGTAAAGCTGTTTGTAGTGGCTTGAAAACAAACCAGTGGGAGATCACAAGTCAGGATTAAAATTTAATAGAAAAAGAAATTAAAAATAAGTGAAATGATACAAGGAAAAAGCACTGACAAAGTCAGATACAACCTGACACCCTGTTAGGGTGGTGGTAGCCATCCAGATGAAGTAGTTCAGTTGAAGCAGTGATCCTATGGAAGGTCTAGTCTCCAGCTGAAGGTCCAGTGGTAGTTCTTGTCCTCTGGGAACCCAGTAGACAGGGCTCCCTCAGGCGGTTCCAAGGCCAGGTTATATCCAGGTTGGAATGCTTGGCTCCTCCCTCCTGGGCGGAGCATCTCACAATAGGATGAGATAAGTCCATGAGTCATGGAGTGGTTTCTTGCTGGCCCATTGTCTGTTATCAGGGGTGGGTCATAGCAGGAGATAACAGCTAATGGCCCACAGCTGGTGGTAATACAATACATCTGTAGTGTAACCTAGGTCACTGTTCTAGTTAGATGGGAAAAGTTTCCAAGGAGAAGAAAAATACTGACAGCTTTTTCAGGGTGGTGGACTGTCAGAGGAGTTGGCACCTCCTTCCCCTTTCCTTACAGAACAGCCAGGTCTTGCTGCTCCTGGACCCCTTAGTTTGGTTGTATTTGGTTAGGAATTATTCTCATGCTAAATGAATATTGCAGTGGGAAGGATGAAATAATGTAGTTTAAGAATTTATCGTTGCCTTCCAGGCATATGGATACAAATGGACTGAGTACCCCAACACTTTCCTGTAAGATTATTGTTATTATTGTTATAATTGTTATCACCGTTATTGTTATTTTGTATGTTGTTTGATTATAACTACTATTATATAAACACATTCACAATGTGTAACTTAAAAGTAGTTAATGAACAGGTCATAAAAAATTCTTTCATTACATTGCTTTTCAAAATCAACAACTATGAAGTGAATAGCATTGAGTCAGGTGCTTTGTAATTGTAGTTAATTTCTAGGAGAGATACAGGATGCTTCTCTCAATTTATCAGCTAGAGCTATTGGGTTTTTTCTCACATTTTGTTTCATTACTTTTTAAATTTAAGTTTCATTGATCCTTTCTTATTAAATGAATAATTTTTATTATACTGGAATTGAAATGCTAGGTAATAACTCCTCCCTTATAAGTTAAGTGCAAACAATCTGATCTATGCTTTTGTCATACTTCAACTTAATTGCTAGGCTAAAGGTTTTTGCTAGCTGGCCGGTTTAGTAGTGAATGTCCTGCCAGCTCTCATTTGTCAGCACACTGCCTGTATTTTTCACCTCTACAAAGTGAAAGGGTTGTCTTTTTTTTTTTTTTTTTAATTAGATTTTCTGAAAAAAAAAATACAGCTTCCTATTGTCTGTCACTGACTTACTGGTCCTCCAAACGAAAAATATTTCATTGTAAATCCTAATGTAACAAACTAGATTTGAATGATTAGAAAATCCAGTGCAGGAGTTAAACTCTAGAAGAGCAAAATACCCAATGAGCTAAAGAGAAAGCTTTCACTTTCTTTTTACACCCACTTCTCTTCTCATAAGTGATAGTTACAGATGTAATTAAAACTTTTTTTATGAAATGTGACCCTGACCCAAACATAAAAATTCTGTCATATGGCCACAAGGGCATAGTACCTGCCTAAGGTAAGACCAAGTCTCAATACATCATATAGTTACTTTAAACACTGGTTAATAAAACTGAGATGTAAAAATTATGCTTATATATAAAGCTATTTCTTTTTTATAAGTGTTCTGGTGTCATGATGAGTTTTCATTGTCTAACTCAGATTGCACTTCCTGTGTATTGATGGCTGATGTTACAATTCACCTGGGGCTACCATGTTTCTCAGCAATGGAAATTACTGCCAGCAGAGGTCAGTTATATTTGCCACATATTCTATATTCTTTCATGTAAAAATGAGAATCTTTTCCCATGACCTCTTTCATATCACTTCTCATGAAGAGAATACTTATATTTGTTCTAATGTTCTTTTAAAATAATTGGTCTGGAATTGCAGCTCATGAACCAGTCTTCAAACTCCAGTAAGTGTATGAGATGAATAGCTCTTTTTGAGGCCAAACCCATTTATCACATCACTGGTTTAATACAAAATCCTTTAGTCTTCTGGCTGATCACTTACTCTGCAAGAGGAAGTGCTGATAGAAGCAGCCTCTGGTATCAGAAGGAGAAGCTGAAACGTAGTCATGAAGCAAAGACATTTATATCACTATTCCTGTCAGATACGAGGGAGGGGAAAGGTGCCATAATGTGTTTCTATAAATAGTGTGGAGAGTGGAATTATAGACACTACACTCCAATGCCCCGCTGACAGAAATTATATGGGAAGCTGGGACAGACAGTAACTTTTATATAAGATAGATTAACCAAGGGAGATAAGAATGAATTTTCATAAACGTAATGTTTCTCTCAAGACATGAAGGAGAACTGGAAAATAACAAGTCTTCAGAAAGGAGAAATAGAAGTCAGGAAGAGGTAATGAATGAAAGAAAATGTCACTTTTATTTTGAAAAATATTTTTAAAATGTAGTACTTAAATATTCGAAGCACAGAACTAATAAAAAGTATGTTCTCTGAGTTTTAAACTGAATAGGTCTCACCCAGGTTACATAAATACTACTATACTATGCCAAACTTACAGGTTTTGTGTATTTAAGATGGCAAAGTAAATCAGTCTCACCTCTGTGCCTCATAAGATTGTTGAACAGCCCCTCAAAGACATGTTTAAACATATGGGAGGCAGGGAGGTGATCTGTAACAAAGTGGAGAAACTTACAGGATAAAGACTCCATGTCTTTTTGTATTGCCTAATTCTAAGGACTCATGTCAGGAACTGTATACTTGGTTATATGAAAAGCTTGGGTAAGCCATAGTTCCTATTGTACTCTGCCTAATGATTTCTCTTCTTAGGTCTTTGCCTACCCTGCACGAATTGGAAGAACAAACACTTTTTTTAGAGAAAAGATGTTCCAGTTCTCATTAAGTGAATAGACCAAAAAAGAACAAAACATGCATGATAGAAAAAACGGCATGAAGCATTACTGAAGAATGAGGGATAAATTCCTGTATAATTGGAACAAAAGTCCCTGCAAAATAAAAAGTAAGGGGAGAAAATTTATTTTAGAATGAATTTAAATTCTACGTGATTTAGAAGCTTTAGTTTTCACCAGTCTATTAATTTCCTTACATGCTGCTACTGTGATTACTCAGTTTTGATCTATAGGAGTACCATGCTATACACGTCATTTTCATCCATTATGATTGTTTCCAGATAAAAACAGTAAAATATTCTGTTTCCAGTACGAACCATATTATCTAATTTATTTTAGTGGCACTTTCATGAGTTTAAATCTATGTAAATTAAATGACCATCTCATCCAAAGCATACAAACTATTCTCTTTTAATCCCAAACATCTGCAGAGGACTGCCATCTCAAACTTGTAATTTCTCTCTTTATCATAAGTTAATGCTGGCTCATTTTCATGGTAACATCCTATTCAACGGTGACCCATTCTGCATTCATACTTCATTCTCTTGGAATTTTCAGTAAATGCTTGAGACCTGCCAAATATATGTCAAAAGAGAAAGGTCTTACCTCAGAGTTTCATGCATACCAAACTGCTACTCTGATATTTAAGTATATGAAACATTGTTTTTCCACAAATAATTTAGTTCTGTGTCTTTCCTGGACTAAATCTCTTCAAATAATTGTAAAGTAACTCCCTAATTCCATTCTTCTTTTTTCCCCACAGTATTGTTTTAAGTAACCTCAATTTATTGTGCCATTTTGGAAGCTGCTTATTTTTTCATATAAATTCCCTACAAATTTGTGTAGTTTATCTGAGTGGTGCTGCATACCTCAGAAATATGTTGCAATTGAGATTTAGTTTTTTACCTAATTTCTTTTTGCTCACAAAACCAGCTGTAACTCTCTCTACAGACTGAAACCTTTATAAGACATCAGTGTCAAAAATGTAATGAGCTCAGCTAATATTCTCCCTTCAAATGTCACAGTAATTTACAGACAACTGTGTATGCCTGTCTCAGAGGCTCCTGTTTCAATCCCATCATGTCCTTAATGACATACGAACAATTGACAATCTTCCAAATTGTATGAAATTTCATTTATTACACCATTCTCTCCATTCTCTTAAATCTGTAAAAGGATGATCAAATCAATATTACATAGCATATAAAGCTCTGACACCCATATCTCAGATATATCTGAAGTAATCATAATTAACTTTTTATATTGCTTCAAAGACAGATTTTTTTAGAAATGTCTGATTCATTTAAATGTATACCCTGGAGGGAAAAGGGGTTAATTTGCTCAATAAGGGTCTCTGTCTTTCCATTACCTATAAAGTAGTCTGACAGTCTCATTCTCTCTCCACAAAATGAGACCAATGAGTCATTTGTTTACATGATACTCATCCATCAAAAATCCTGGCAAGACAGAAATGTTGTTGCTTGGCTTCAGTAAAACAAATTAGGCAAGAGACCCAGTAATTAATAGTCCTGTCATGGCTTACATCTTTCTTTAAAAAAAATAAAGCCTTTGAAATTACTTAGTGTGAACAGGAGTTGTCACGCTACCTTCCTTTTTCCTGCTCACTCATTTGTTATGGTTTGCTTAAAAGGATGCATTAAAGGCAACAAACAAATTGGGCTCACTTGTAAGTTATGAGCAATTGTCAGAGGAACTGAACAGGAAGCTGCTGAAAGAAAAGAGGAAAGAACCTTGCTTAGAGTTTCTTGTGTGGTTCTGTTGCAAAAAGACTTTTAAGTCTCCTGTGAGCTGTAATTCAGTGATGTGGCATCAAGGCTCTGTGTCCCTCTCATCACTGACTCATCATAACAACTCTTTGCCAAGCTGGTGTCAGGAATGTGACTGTAGGAGATTACTGGTAGAACATTTATAACTCATTTGGAAAAAGTCCAGCCCCACACCTTGTCATTATATTACTGGATAAACTCTCTTATTTCCTTGGAGTCAACATAGAATGAGGCTTGCTGGCTCATGCTTCTGGTTTGTTGAACAGACGTAAAACAACAGCTACAGTAAAACTGACCACTTCTTTGGTTTGTTTGTTGGCTTTTTTTTTTCTCTTCAAATCAGAAAGAAAGATAAAAGTCCATATTATCATCAGATATTATATCAGATATAAATAATATTATCCATATTAGTTATAGAATAACACCAGTGGCTGTAACAGGACCGATGTGGTCTTATAACCATGCTGTTGAAACAGTCCAAGAAATATTTGTCTATTCCAAGTTGAGACAGGTGGTGAGAAAAGATAACTGACGTTGGTGAAAAAAACAGAAGCAGAAAGATATTCCTGAATGAAAATTAGCTATTGAAGTATATTGCTTTCTCCTTATCTTGAGGAATGAAAAAGTAGATTATGTCCTATCATCTGCACAAATGTGTCATCCCCCTATGAGATTTGCTTTATTGGTGTTGAGAGTGCATTTTTAGCTCATACTCAGCCTGCTATCTACTGTAACCCCCAGGTCTTTTTCAACAAGGCCATTGTTCATCCAGTTTGTTTTCTTTCTTTTCCTGAACCATGCACATAGCCCTTGTTTTCTTGATCCTTATGATAACATCTCCCAAAATATATGTCTACTCCATAATCTCAGTCATTGGTCTTTGCCCTTAGCTATGTGTTTTTTCTCTTTTTTGTCACAATATCATATTTCATCTTCATAAAAAACATGAACAGAATTATAGTAATTATAAAATATATTATTGGACAGTAATAGTAATTATTCTGATCAATTTTCTGTCTACACTTTGCCACTGGTATCATACTGAAGACTTCTATTCATAATAAATACTACTAATTTTCTCTTGGTGTGCCAAACTACTTAAATCCCAAAATTTAGGACAGTTCTATCTCTATTTCCCATTCGTTGCTTCATCAAAATATGAAAGAATTTGCGCCAGGTAAGATATTTCATTCTCATCTTTATTTCCTGATGCACTGCTTCTTCCATGGACTATCTCCATTCCAATAAAGGAAAAGAGTTTTCCAATGTCCCGATATAATTTTATAAATTATTCCTTGTGCTAAAATCCAAATTCTCAAAGAAGTTTCAAATTCTTCTATTTTTTCACTTATTCAGTTTTCAGTAGTGTGAATAGTTACAGAAATGCTCTTCAGTTGTTTTCTCTGGAGTTGATATAGATGAGGCAATAGCTAGTTAGCAGACACTATTTCATGTGGGTAGTTCACTTTTTCTCAGTTAAACATAAGCTTCACCTCATAATGATACCTGAACAATATTATTATCATAAAATGATTAACTTTCAACTAGCCATGACCTGCATGAGTATGAGACTCTGTGACTGACACTTTTTTCTCTATTTTCCAGTATAGACATAGGCACTGAATCCAGCCTGTCTCAGTAAGAGACCAATGCAAAAAGGTCTTCTATCAGAAGCCTGCAGAATTGCTGTTGTACCTGACCCTACTTAACACTAGTTGTAGAATGCTTCCAGTGGCCTGTAATAATCTAAATGTCTGAAGTACAGATGAGTCAAACCACAAGCCAGTATTCTCCACAGAATAGTTGACACAAAAATGAGGCCTGAAGTTTGCCAAAACAGAAAGTTTGTGGTCTGACATGAGGATCCTTGGGAGAGAGCTGTGCGTCACAGAAGAGAAGACAGAAAAACTGTCCAGGAGTCTTTGTAGGTACGAGGATTCCATCCTGATCTCAAATTTCATTTTACAACGAATCTGACCCTCAGGACATAGTGACTAGATGTTTTAAAGATCCTTTGCAACAGGCTACAGTCCAGAACTATAACTGTCTATGACCTTTGTTTCCTAAGTACCCAGGTTAGCTATGGCTGTAGAACGTTGATTCCTTAACCTGTTACCAGGAAAAAGGTACTTCTTCGCTTTAATGCAATGTAATCTTTTTCTCATGGTCCCACCAACATTTCCCATTATAAATTGTAACTGTGAACCTGCTCTTTGAGAAATGACAATGGTTGTAGCCCATTGTTAAAACACACTTGTTTGTCAGTCCATTGGATTTACCAATATAAGCCAAGGATGTCTCTTCTAATGTTTTTTTACATCTTTCTGACCACTTAGATTTGTTAAGAAGCTTTATTCTAGCAGCAATAACTGTAGGGTTTTTTTAGCTAAACCGTTGAAAAGCCAGTGTCTTAGAAGACTTTATTGTACTTATAATGAAGTTTGCAAGGAAAAAATAATTGTGAGCACCCGTGTTTAAAGTTACCATGACTTTACAGAACAATTTGGTCATCGTGGTAACTGATCTTTATGTAAGATGTTTTTAACACTCTGAGGAGATTGGTTAAGGAGAGGAAAAAAATAGGAAACCAGTCAACTATACTCCTCAGAGAAAAGCTAAGGCCTTCAACTGGAGAAAAAAGGCATAAAAAAGATTGTAGGTCTGTTCAAAGCAGCATGTGGGAATGGATGTGGTTACAAAATACGTGTTTTTGCAAAGAAACTATTTTTTTTATACACTGAGTGGAGATGATCTATGGACATTTCATTGTAAATACCCATATTTCTACAGCATCCTATGGTCATTTATAATCAGTGAAAGAGATTCAGGCACTCATTCTGTACAGTTTCGCAGTAAGTAGAAAAAAAATCCAGCTCAGACAACTCACATCATGAGTGTGAAATATGACCTATGCAGTAGACACTCCAAAAGCCTCAAGTGTTAAACTAGCTGGAAAATAATTTTTTAAAAAAGATGTTTTCATATTCAAATTATAAGGAATTTTTTCTTTTTGTATGTGAAAGTGTTCAAAGAAATGTTGTTGATTTAATTTTTTTTTTTTCTGTGTTTTGCTCCACAACCTTAAGCTTTCATGGTTTATTTTTGCTTTTCAGTAGAGGATGGATCTGTAACTATCAGCTGATTTAGAGCAGGTTTTTAAAGCCTAAAATTTGATTTTTACATGGATAGCTTTATTTTTTTCTGTTTTGACACTCTGGATTCCCACACTGTGTGTTGTGAGTTAACCCTGGTTATAACCTGGTACAATGTCAATTATATCCTGAAAGACACAGACATGGTGCTGCCTCTGATGTATTTTAAATAGCTTAGCTACATTTTAAGTGTTCAGATGCATTAGGAGAAAAATAAAGTAAGAGAATTTGTAGTGAGTAGGTAATGACTATACTTTGGTGTAAGACAGTTCTCATGCTGGCCTGGAAACATTATGACTTAAGTACTTTCATAAATGGAAATTTAAAAGTTCATGAACTTTGCTATTGTAAATGTAGACAGAGTTTAGAGGCCTTTAAGGTTAAACCTGCCAATGAACAGGGGATTTCAAGGCAGAATTAATTCCTTTTGGATTAAGGAACTTTCAAATTTAGGCATGCAATTAATACGGTGAGAGTCTGAGCTATGTGTCCTATAGTAAAATACTACACGTGTAAATGAAACCTGATTAACTTAGTCCAGACTATTTTAAAAATAATTTGTTAGTGAATCAGTGGCTATGAGGTGTTCTTATATTTCTACAAAAAAAGACTGTAGAGAGAAAAAAAGCAGAATATATTGCAATTTTAAGTAGGTAAGTTAAAGCAAACATTGTTGTCAAGGAAGCAATAAACAATATCAGCCAGTTTTTGTAGCAGTATTATGAAAGACATGTTAACATAAATAAAAGTAAAAAGTTAAATTTCTTTGCAAACAAAATTCTTACAGTGGTATAAAATACAGAGTCCAAAAGTAAACAGAAGGGTTTGAATTAAAAAAACCTCCATAGTCCTTCACATTTCAACTGTTTTTTTGATAGAAGAACTTTGTGTCTGCTTTGCTCTACAAGTTCTAGGTAAATAAAACTGCAATATTAATAAAAACTAAGATTATGGGGATTTTTTTATAATAAATTTTCTATCTAAAAATAATCTTAAGATAAAACTTTATTTTCCACCACCCACACCATGGCACCCTAAAACAAGGCCAGCTTTTCTCCTCTCTTCCAGAAATGCAAATGTTTACAGTCTCCTTTATTGACTCACTTCCAAGCTCATAATCTTTGTTTGCAACTAAAACAAGACAACTGTGTTTTTCTGAAAGACTCACACTGTGAGCAGGTGTTGATCCTGCTGGGGAAAGAATTAAATATAATTTATGACAGTCAGGCACATGAGCTGTTTTTACCTTATTCTGTTGAAAGAAGGCAATAGCAAATTTTCTGACAGAGAAGCCAGACATGGTTTGATAACCCTCAAGGAAAACTCTTTGGATCAATCAAATATCAGAACATTATTTCCCTGGATTTAATGTTGTATAAGTTTGTTACCCAGGGTAAGATCTGCTAAAGTATTCTATGTAAAGAATCTCTTGGGAACAACTCATAGGAAATAGTAGATGTAGTCTGGGTATGGAATGGGGAATATAGGTATTGCAATTTAATTGCACATTACTGCACAGGAGTGAGTTTGAGGCAACTTCAGGTTAAGATGGCTGTAACAGTCTTTGCCTTCTGATTAATTTTCCTTGATTGAAGGACCCAAATCTTGTTCAGCATCCAGCCTTGTAGACAGATTTATTCTTAGGTCTCAGGTTTTTTACATTCTACAACTGACAGCATCACTTAGTATTTGATACACCTTCTGCCTTGGTTTCTGCATTGTGCAGAGATGAAAGGAATTTGACTGTTCTTTGAAATGTTTAATAGAGGATTTAATACACAGTGATCCTATTCTGATGTCAGCTCAAATTTTTTTAGTTGCCGTCAGAATTTTTTCATTGGATGCTTTGAACATTCTGATTGGGTCAATCTTAACTGTAGTAGCCAGACTATTGTGTACTATATATAAATATTTGATTATTTAAAAGGAAATTACCAAATTAAGGAAATAGCACGTATATATATTTTCAAATTTTAACTATAGCTTTTGTCAGAACTATGAAACAAACTCTTGTTACAAACTTGTAGGAGAAGTTCACTCCCAGTTATCAAATGGAGTCTGCTTCTGTATTAATCCTTATGTTCCTCAGACTGTACTAAAATATCTCATATTCTTGGTTTACAAGAGACAATATAAAACTTGTCAACTTGTTTATGGTGAAATAATATGGTGAAGAATAAGGTGACAGCAAATAATGTACGCAGCTGAAAATTCTGACCTTTCCTTAGGTAATATTCTTGAGGTGAATATATAGTAAGATCCCTTGAATAGCATTGTGTTTTAAATTGATCCAATAAAGCAGTTACAATGAGAAAACAATTTACAGTTTCTTGACTGCGGTGATTTTAAAATCTCAGTCTTGTGTTTGAAAAAAGTAGATTTCTGCTGTGTCCTTGAAATATGAATTTCCTAATGAAATCAAGAAAAAGCATACACCAGTATGGTAATTTTGCTCCTGCTGAGAAAAATAATCTTTACTTCAGCTAAACAAGATTGATTTGGATTTTTTTCATGTAAAAATGCTCATTATAGTATGTTAATATTCATAATAGTTCTTTTAGCATGAATTGTCTTATAGTTGGTTTATATTAGCCAATAATTACAAGCCTACTTCCTTATTAAAAATTGCTCTAAATAATTGTTTTTAAAATGTGGGAACTATCAAATGGAATGTAAAATAAATAGCAAAATATGTCAACGATGCATTGGATAAAATATGACTGCATGATTAATGTATAAAAGTGCATAAAATAAATCTTAAAGTAAATGTATCTGCTGTACATAACTGAACAAGGAAAATCTAATTGCTTTTTCATATATATTTTTTCAGAATTTATGGTATAGGCTTTTTAGTCTTTTAAATCAAAACGTGTCAACATATACACATACATATGTATAAAAATAAATAAATAACTTTGCCTGAACACAATGAACTGAAATTTTTTCATTCATATTTCCCTTTGTTATCTTCAGGACAAGTAAATGAACAAGCAAACCTTTCCTTTGCTAGTTCTAGAAGTTGCACAGATCTTACCCAGAGAGGTTTATAATAGAGTTCCTCACTAGCAAGACATTCCTTTGCTAAAAGCTTTACTTAGGCTTCCACTTCTCTTCCAGTAATTTCTGTCATGTTTGCTCACTTTTAACCTTATGCCTTTCAGTCTGCACTTACAGCCAAAGCACTGTCAGTTTTGAAGAATCACATGTGAACAGAGGTGAAGTTTGTCTTATCACAAATGTTAGCATTTTCATTTTAAAATTACTTGGCCAAATAGGGTACCATTTCAGTTTCAGGATACCAGTTAAACAGTCAGTGCTTCTATAGGTCAGCAATTGTGTAAGTTTGCATGTGTGTTTGGGAGTGTGGGTGTACTTACATATAGGATCAGGTAATGGGTTGTAAATATTCTTGTTCAATTGAAAAAGCTGTGGAAAACTATAGGATCAGGTAATGGGTTGTAAATATTCTTGTTCAATTGAAAAAGCTGTGGAAAACCTCATTTGCTCCTATTCTTCAGGGAATCTTGGAAAATTTCTCTTTAGTGTAATGAATTTAAGGGGATACAACTATGCCATTCCATTATTATTAATGTTTGTTTACAATGCATGGCATATTTAGGACACTGTTCAGCACATAAACTCTGTAAGGTAATGAAGAACATTGAACAGGTATTGATTTTCATCCCCTGACAAGCCTATAACCAGAGGGTTGCCTTTAAAACCACACACCAAGGAAAGGGAATTTGAGTCCATGTTTTGCAAGAAATTGATGGCTGCCAAATATTCTGTATGAATCCTCAGCATTTTAGAAGGCCAAACACAGAGCTCCTGATGGCACAGGGGAATTTACTTTGCCTCATCTGTAGGATTTGCTATGACTCATTTAGTTAGTGTGTGTTCCTATTTTTGAAAGTTTTATGTGGAAATTTAAAAGCTCTCAAAATATCTTTTTGCCTCAAACAACTTATGGTAAGGCCTTGATTTTTAATAATACATTTATTCTCAAAATCTTTGACTGAATTTTTAAAAATTATTTGTTATTGATTAAAACTAATAGAGTAAATTGAATGTCTCCAGATTTTTGAAAAGGTATCTTGAATGTTACTTTTACGTTATATTTTAGTGTTGCTGCCTTGTCAGGAATCACAGGCTAGGATACTGCAGCCAGTTATGAAAATGAACTAATGAAAATTTTAATTTTATGCAAGTACAAAAAAACCTGTTCAACATATGTATATGGTTCACAATAAAAATTATGAATTTATGGAATTCAATGTTTCAAGTAAAAAAAGTAGTTTATCTGTCTATTTTAAAGTAAATTAAACAGAGAAAAAAGTATAACACATATAAATGTTGTCTCCTCACAGAAATATATGTGCTTGTTTCAATTGAATAATTTTTAAATTGAAGCAAAATTATAGCTGCTGTATCTCCTATGAAATTTTTAGGCTTCTTGAGTTTTTGGTATTTCAGGAAATTGAGATGATTTCCTATAAATAGACATATAGATGACATATGGATACTCTCACACAGTTCAGCAGATGTATACACAACTGTCATAAATAGCATCTGTAGACTGTAAAGCTTTTAAGGTCTTTAAAGAGAAATATTTTCATGTCACTAATATAGTTACAGGGACTAGAAGAAATTAATTTTTTTTGTCTCATCTCCCCTTAAACCAGGTAACCTAGTATATAGGATTTTATTTTCTCTTTTCATTTACAGAACATATGGAGGGAATTCTCACCATTTGGTACTATGATTCTACTACTCAAAAGTAGCCAGAAAAGGTGAGACAGTTCAATTTCTGTTTTAATACATTTACTGGCAAGATAAGATGTATGAGTGGTGCTAATAGTAATGTGTAAAATACTGTTGCTTAAATCTGCCTACTACAGTCATCTCAGTGAAAATGGGGTCCTGTAAATGGGTCTCCTGAGGCTTTTAACTATCTGACTTCACAATGGTGAATATAATGAATTTCTGAAATCTTTAATAACGAGAATACCCACTCAGATTTTTTTATTAAGCAGACCCGTTTTATGCTGTGGTCTATTTTACTTCAGANTTTTTTTTTTTTAATCTAAAACAAGAAATCAGCAGTGCTAGGAAAAGAATGTATGTCTTATATTCAAGTGTATTTTTCCATATCTTCTAACATTTTTGTGAAAAAAATTAGTACTAGAAGAGATCAGAACAAAGTTTCCCTCAAAATGCAGTTATTAGGTAGCAGAGTATAGCAATATGTACTAAAGGTCTCAAATCCTGAATTAACTACTATAGACAAATACTATAGGGTCTTTACCAGAGGGACATTTTAGGAAATAGCAGAATAACTCAGTAAAGAGTTAGAAATGTTTACAGTTGGAAAGCTTGCTGAATAATGCCTCATTTTGAAAAAGCAATCCCATAGGAACTTGCTTCGCTGCTGTTAAACCACAAAATTAACATCTCATCACATCATTTGGAAGTGTTAAGTCATTGAAGCTTTACTGCTGTCTCCCATTTTCAGATGGAGTATTGCTGTGCACAGTTACTAGTGAAAGTCACATAATGATGTCCTAAAACACATTTGATGAAAGTCCAACCAGAGTAGATGGCTAATGCTGTTGACATACGGTGCTAAATGTGAAATATGCATTAGCTTAATTATTATGTATACTAAACTTTAATAGATTCAATTTGATGTTATCTGTATTCTACTTTACATAGAAAATCAAGTGAAAATGCAGTGTTGAGCACTATAATGCATGACACTTCCTTTTCACTAACAAACATAATGTAGTTTCAGTAATCTTTAAGGATTATGAAATTATTTATAAAAGAAACACAGAATATGCTATCCAGAATGGATATGCATAGCTAGATCATGAGGCCTGCTCTGGAGGAACTCAGACAGAGAAAAGCTGATGAACATCTTGGGGGATATCTTTCAACTTCAAGGAAAGCTGCCTCAGTACTGCTGAGAAATGGAAGGAAAAGCAAACAAATTTGTCAGGGATATCACATGATGTTTCATTTTACAAACCAGCATCTTCAGCCTCATGTCAGTAATAAATCAAGCTGATGAACATGGAAGTCATCTCTAGATTAAGAACGTACAGAATTATTTGCATTGGAGAGAGGAAAAATTAGAAACAACTGTTATACTGTATCTTGTAGAACAAGGGGCAGTGAATGAAATTGAGGATGACAAGCTCAAGGAAAAAAATACCAAATTTTTTGCTCATTTTCTTTTATTATGCTGTCATTTCTGTCTCATAAATTAAACAGTGTTACATATAGTGTGTTCCTCTCCCTCTGTACACTGAATGTATTGAGAATTCGTCACTAGTCTCAGGAAAATAATCTGAAATAAACACACTTTTATCATGTATGCATTTTTATAGTTCTCTTTTATTTTTTCCTAAGAATCTTAATGCCACTAATAATCTGCTTTATGCAGATAAATATAAATGGGGAAAATTAATCCCAGAAATGTTTTGGAGCAAAGAAATTTTAGAAGCAGCTGGGCATAATTTAGTTTGTCACCCATTGTACCTTTCAGCATTAAAACAGAAAATGTCTTTAAAAAATACAGACAAATTAGCAGTAGAATTAAGTTACGGATATAAACCCCCAGAATTCCTTCACACAAATTCAGGAATTTAAATTATTTATGAATTAGACAATGACTGATCAAGGTTTGCATTGTACTCAATGGAAAGAGATAAGCATTCCCAAAATCATCTTATCATATGGTTTATGTTTCCCTCCTTTGAGTTTATTAATAGCTGAACAAAAGCTACAAAGTACAGTTAAGTTTTCAAAATTAATTTAATTGAACCCATTCTTTGGCCTTGTTTTATAAAAACTGGAATACAGTAAGCATGATTACTGGCAGTTCAATGGTATCAAGCAACACATAATATGGCTTTTTCACTTTTTTCATCATTAAGGCAAAATGTTACGCCAGACTTCTGAATTTCTCAGATACCCATATATCAAACTACACAGATAAGGGAAACATCATCCAGTGTGTAATTTACTTCTTAATGAGCAGCATTTTTGCCATTAGCACGGAAAATTATGTAAAAATGTTTCTGTCAGTCATCTTGAATGTTATTTTAAGAGTATGGAACTGAGGCCACTACAAAGTATGAATAAATCTGATCATGGAATAGAATTTAATTTTAGTTCACTTTTTGAACTACTTTGGCACATTACTTACTACTTTGTTTTTTAGATTTTTTTTTAGATTAAGATTATGTGAAAAAAGGTGCTATTTGGAGCTAAGGAAAATATCATGTAAGCCTTGTAAGTCTGTAAGAAGCAGTAAAAAAAATGCAGTCTCTCATCTCAAGCTCTTAGAGAATCCGAAGTTCAGTAGAATAAAGAGACCCTAAAAGTATGCCATCTCTTTTTATGCAAGTCATAAGAGAAAAGTCTTACTTAAAAGTTTTGATAAATTTGTAATCATTTAACACTTTCTATCAGAAATATAGAGCAAGTAAAATAATGGTTTACGCCCACTATTTGAATATTGGTATTTAAATAGTGGTATAAATAAATGTTTGTATTTCCTTATATGCTGCTATTTGACTTGTAAATTGGTCCTTTGCTTAAAAAAAAATCGAGAGGAAAAAAGTTATTTAAATATACAATAGTCTTTTTTTTCCATTACAGGATTTTTTTCCTTAGGTTTCCTAAAAATAATAGTTTTATTACCAAGGCACAATATTATCAGCATGGTAAAATAACACACATGCACAGAACTTATGCATTTCAGTTCTATCTTTTTTGATAATTTTTTTCTCTTTTTCTAGTGGCTTTTTACCAATGGTACACTGCATTTCAAATCTTCAAGTGCAGTATCTTGGTGGAAGCACATGCTATGCCAGTTTAAGTCTTCTTTTTTGCCTTGCTTTTGTCAGAAATATATTTGGGCTTTTAGAAGTATAATATATTACAATAGGAAGTGGAAAATTTTATAAAAGATGGGTCTTTCTGGATGTCGTTTCTAATATGCCTCCCTCTGAGTCTCTGACAGAGGTCACTTTTCAATAGAAGCCAAGTATGTCAGCTTTTAAAAGAAACTGCACAGAGGAGATAATCTTAACAAAACAGTTACTTTCTAAAGTTCTCTGAATATCAGCTGGTGTCTTATATAGTTACTTTACCAGAAGACAGTAGGAGTATAAATAAGAGATGTAAATTAAATGTAGGTAAAATTTGTACATTTTGTGATGTGTCGTTAATTGTCCTTCAGTTCGAGCTGGATTATGAGGAGAACAGTAAATGAGATTCTAGCAAATTCCTGTTCTTTACAATAAATTAAAGTAACTGAAATGAAGAGAAAAAATACTGCATTGTGAAAGGATGATTCTGAAATATATATGAAATTGAGATTATCCTACAGTTTTCAATTTGAGGAAACTAGCACTGTATATAACAGTATACTTCACTGAAGCAAAGTTTCTACATAACTAATCATACTGTTTCTTAAAAAAAAAAGTCCCTTCATAAAGTTAGTTACTTCCAAGTAGTTGTTAAACTACTGGCTATTTAGCCCTTGGGTTTATTTTAAGTCCTGCTGGGTATTGTTCATATAAATTACTGAGAAGTGACATCAACAATCAATTTTCTAGGCTGTTTTACTTTCTTTTACAGTTTTTTCACTTTCTTTTTCTTCTTGTAGTAAAGTATTTTTCTACAGAATTATGACTTTATAATAGCATTATCTTTTGAGAAAATAGTATTTGTGGAAATATTTGAGATGAATACTGGTTGGACTTTATATGTAAAGAATTTACTACAGAGTCTCCAGTGAGGGCAGAAAAGTTGTGTATATTACCTATAACTGCTGGGTATCACAACTTCCAAGTCTTCTTGCCTGGCATTCCTTTTTAATTTGGATCACAGTATCTTGTCTGGGTACTGATCTCTTCAAATATTGATATGGAGTATCAGCATTGTCAACAAAGCCTTTTCTTGGTATGTACCAGCTGTCACAAGAGATCCTTCTCAGTTCCTGGAAGTATCTTGATGTTGATTCCTAGTCTAAATGCAAGTGGTTCTGAAAATGCTACACACGGTGCTGCAAGTTTCAAATGGCAGAATCACTTTCCATAGAAGAATTCGGTTTGATGGGTATTTCCCTGTATCAGTTATTTCCCTTTGCATATTATTCTTTTCCTTGCCTTATGTATGATTTCATAAGTTCATTAGAAATGCTATATTCAGGAAGTTTTTTCCTCATATTTTTACATTTGGTCCAGATTATCGTAGATCAAGCTATTCTCTCTTTATGTAAAAGGAACACTGGAAACTTAGTTTAATAACAATTGGCCAACAATGACAGAAATCAAAGCATCATAAATAAATAAATAAATAAATAAATAAATAAATAAATAAATAAATAAAGAGGCAAACACCAAAGTGTAAATAACCAGCTGAATCAGCATTCTCTAAGCTTTTCCAAGGGAAAAGCTCTAATAAATAGCAGTTTACATCAAGATTACCTGTAACCTATAGGAGTGACCTAGGCAGATCATATTTGCTATTGTTGCTACATTACATTAACTTCTCTCTTCTTTTCGAGAGACAATATGCTCCTTTTTTATGTACAAAAAGGATCATTAAAAAGAATACAGAAGAAAGGAAAGGGAAATATGGAAATACCATTGATACAGAAAATTTTAGTGTTGGAACATAAGATGCTTTAGCTTGCAGTGAACGTAAAATAAAGCATAATTGAATAGCAGTAGTAGTAGTAGTAGTGGTGGTGGTGGTGGTGGTGGTGATCAACTGTGAAATGGACTGTTTGAATGTTTAAAAAGAAACAACAATTCTTTCCACCTGGATTCTGGAGCAGATGTTTGGTTTTAGTCTGGATAAGAGATTTTTAGGTGATCTCATGGTTTTTATATCTCCTCTTGGTTATATTTTATCACTTTAAGAACCCCCCAAAATATGTGCAGTATTTCTAGTTTGAAGGTTTTTTCCATTAAAAAGAAAAATGGGAACATGAAAATAGCTGGACTTAATAAATTAATTGTAGAACCATTTTGTACAGAGGGATTATACTGTGTGCTTAAAACTGAAATAATTATTTTTCTGCTTTTTGTTGAGGTACAGAAGGCAGATTTATCTCTTGTTTAGAATCTGCATTGTCTACAGCATTGGTCATTGTCTTTATTGTTTTTTTTTTAATAGGAAATTAGGAGAGAACAGAAATACATAAACATGCAAATTGTGAATAAGTTGTTTATGTTTATATTGGCATTAAATTATATCTTACTACTTACATGAAATTACTTTATTCTGCTATTTTATTTGACACAGGAAGACAAACTATCACACTTCAAGAATCTGGTTTAGTTACAGGTAGAGGGAAGGGAAGAGGTGAGAGGAAAATGCCACAGGTATGGAATGCATTGTCTCTAAAGTTAAAATTTAGATTTTTTCAGAATTAAATAGGTAAGTCAGATATAAAAAAACAAGCCTTTTTATCTCTGCCTCAGTCAAGCTATACTTAGTGCACATTGAATTAAAAACTGAAATTGTTAAGGTGATTCATGTGCTTAATAACCAAATTAAAGATCCCCAACAGAATCCTTCTATGTTTAAAAAAGAAGCCAGTTTTCATGTGTGAATATATGACATATTTTTAATGTATTTTCATGTAACTTTTTAATATTAATAAATATATAATATTTAACGTGACGTATTCTAATACCTTTGCTTGTATTTCAACTCTTCCCGTCATACCTAATCACCTCAGACAAAATCCCTGTATTAGTTCATATCAAAATCTTCAATTATTAGTATTTTTTTTCAAATCACTTTTATTCTGACAAAATTTGGAGTCCCTTATCTGACTGTTTTCAAAAGTGAAGAAAAGGAGCACCCAGTATAATGGAGTAGTTAAAGGCCTGGTGACAGGTACCTGGTGACAGGTACCTCTGAGGTACCCTGCACTGTTGGAGATATTCAGTGAAGATCTAACAGTTCTGAAACAAAACCCGTAAGAGTCTGGTGAGGTCTTGGGGAGGCAGCTGAGCAACAGATGGAAGACTTAGGCATCTAATGGCATTGAATCAAGTCAATTCAGTTATGCTGTAAATAAACACTTGGTACACGTAGAAAATGTGTCAGTAGCTTCACTGTAGTAGCCCTGAAAATTGTAAGGAAAATTCAAGAGGTTTTTAAGTACAAAATGCTTTCAATTCTCCCTCAGTACAGCTGTAGTAAGCTAAGATCTTACCACTATATGCATTTTTCTCAAACATAAATGTAATTTCAGTGCATGCAGTATGTCCTTCATATTTGTGATCCTTGTACTTATGTGCTTACTTATATAAAAAAACTTACTGTAGGGAGCTGCTCTGTTCCCAGGATAAACCACCTACATTAGTACTCGGAATGTCTACCTAACAATTACATAGAACCAGAATAGTACTAAATTGATTCTTGATGAAATTCTGAGAATCAATCTGTTTTTTGATGTATCAACCAGGTCTTTCTTTTATTCTGGAAAACAAAAACATTCTAGGAATTCAAAGTGCAAATGAAAGTTGCCTGTACTTCCTTTAAAGCGTTACAAAAAGTACTGCCAGAAAGATGTCAGTGTAACTGTGAAGACTTTCAAATAAGTTTTGAAAAGAATCTATATTATCAGAGAAATTAATTCCTACTATGAGAGTAGTTTACATGGCAAAACTGCTGGAATGGACATATTACTGAGTAAGTAGTAAATCATCAGGACTAGATAGTAGTCATATACTGAAAGTATGGAGGAAATATTCAAAGCAAACCATATTTAAACAGAAATACGATTTCTTATGCAAGTTATAGGCCCTTCCATAGTGTATCATTACTCACATGATGTTTTTTGGAGTTAGTTCACATTTTGTTTCTGCTTGTCTTAAAACATAAGGCATTAGCAACCTTCTTACATGTGTAATAGGAGCTGTCAGTGCACATGTGAGGCACGTTCAGCAACCCTTCAGTTTATCTGCGCAGTTTTAAACAAAATAAAAAGCATAAATCTTAGTATAATTTTCATTCCAGTTCCCTCCATTCTTAGAAATTTTACCACAAATACTCTTGATCCTCTAGCCCTATTCTCTGCTGCTATTCTCTAATCGGTGTTTTTAAGCAGGCTTTCTCTTTCTGGAAGGAAAAGACTAGGTGAACATAAAACACATTATCAACAAAAAATCTTACCTGAGTAGAATAATATTAGATAAATAATATTACTTACTTTTTCCTTTTGTAAGGATTTTTACGGGAATGTAATATGACATTCTTCCCTTTCAAGGCAACTAAGAATGAAGATAGATTCTGGATCATTAATACAGCTGTACCATATATATCCAAGGAATGGACACACAGTTCAAGATTTTGGACCCAAGGGACAGAAAAACATATTTTAACGATCATTTATCATTCACCAGTAATGCTCACTAATCAGGATTTACTGCCAAGTCAGAAGATGAAACTATGTGTATACTACTGTTACAAGCTACCTCAGTGGCTTTCCTCTTGAAATAATTAAGTAGTCCGCTCCTGAAGGTCATGACAGATAACTTTTTTCTGCATTGTCATACTTTTTATTCTGTTAAACTGATAAAATATTATTTTGGTCAGTGTTAAAGATAGCATGACAAAACAATTATAGATTTCTACAGATAAATAACAAGAATTAAAATAGGAATGTGTGAACAAAGCTCCAATAAACCAAGACTGGTGTTTCAATACCTACTTCTTTTTCAGTCGAAGTCCTTGCAGGAATTCCATTAGGCATTTTTCTTTCCTGAAATTGCTTGAGTAAGTTAGTTCTATTTTAAATCTGTAAGAAATATGCTGATTTTTAACACTTTTGCTTCTTAGCACTAAGTAGTTTTGATTTTAAAAGTGAAATTTAGCAAGTGAGTCATACATACCTCCTGACTGCTTGCAAATTGACTTTGAAAGAAGAACATTATGCCTTCAGAGAAGGTAGAAAGTTTCTGAGAATGTTTTGAGGATTTTTTTCAGAAAGATCTGTATCATCTCCATTTTGGTTAGGAAAAATGCTGATTAGTGTCCCTCTGCACACCATCTGATCATTTCAATAAGGTAATGAAGACCTTGTGATGCCATATAAGTATTCATTCTTCCAGAAATGCTGCCATTGTTGGTGTTGAGTTAAACTTACAGATAGATACAGATATAGATATAAAACCAAAGAACTCTTCCTAAATGCTGTGCAACTGAAAGGGTGCATTCTTTATATGTCATTATGTGCCAGAACAGTGCATTTGTAGAGTCTGTTTATATTCAAAGTATGTAATATATACTTAAATAGTTTTACATCCCCATTTTTATGGTAACCCAATTCTAATATTCATTTTACATTAAAGACTAGACATAGTTCCCAGGGAAGTCTTTTGAAAAAGAAATGTTTTGCACTCATGGGTAGCACAGAGAATATTGAAGGTAACTTGGTAGGCCACTTCACAGAATCATTGGAATCCTGCCTGCAATGTTCGTAGCTTCTTATTAGTATGTGTTCCAAAGAGTTGTAGGGACACTGGTTTCTTGGTGTAACCAAGGAGGTGGATATATAATTTTCCACCTTACATTCAACTATTCATGGTTTTGATTTAGAAGAGCAATGATACTTAAGAGAGGCAAGTTTAGGGAGAAGCCCAATGTGATAATCCTCCATGAAACAAATTTACTATGACTATTTGTCAATATATTCCATTGGAAACTACTCCATTCACTTTCCCAGTATCTCTAAAAAACTACTCAGAATTTCTCTTATCCTTGAAGGATCTGTTATGCATATGAAGTCAGCAATATTCTTAAACCTTTCAAATAGCATAGATATGGTGAGGAGCACCACAGATAAGTCCTGTGAGAACATGAGTATTTGGCTGTTCAGAACAGAGGTAGAATAATATGGGCTAAGCAAAGGAAACAAAACATAAATACTGAAAAGCTGTTTATGAGGGAAATCAGGCATCTTTTGTACTGTCCAAGGCAATGGTCCAACAGGGAAAAATACTGATAATTAATAGGTTAGTTCATAATGAGCCTACACAGATGGTCATATGAACACCTAAAATGTGGGTGTGTGATCCCAGATGTGCTGTTGCAATGAGACAATAAGGCACAAGCTTCCCCAAGTGGCATAATTGAAACTGAAACCTTGAAAATAGATCATAGAATCACAAACTTCTCTCTAGATTTTCTGAGGCAAAGAACTACACATATCTTGCCACTGACTCATAGGAAAAACAAAATTTTACCTTCAGTTGAAAAAAGGCACCTTGATAATATATTCTGAGAGTCTACTGAAAAACACCAAGAAAATGAAACATTATTTTTCATTTAAGTGTTTATTCAAGATGACTTTTGAATTCACAGCATGTACAGTTCAAAGTATACAGTTTGCAATTCTAGAAGTCTGTCTTTGTATACACTAATCAGAGTCTGGATAACCAGACCAGATGGTTTGTTGATCAACAATCAACAAAAATCCCATGTCAAAGTCTCCAAGGCTGACTAGATAGGAGATAAAACCTCTAATTCAGCCTATTGCATTTCTTAATATATTTTTTTCTTACCAACACCAGTAAAAGACACCACTCTATTTATTTTCTAGGTGAGAAAGAGATGCAGCGTGAGTAATGTTTCTTTAGTCACAAAAGAAGTTTTTACCTGTCTTGTCCTTGTTGACCATGGTCAACTTTAATCTGACTAGAATTTGCAATACCCATGAAGTTTCATTCCCTACACAATTGAGAAGAAGAATTTAGTTCCTCTTGAACAAAATTCACAAGCCCAGCACAATCTTGACCTAAACCAGGTAACAATGAAAAACAAAGGATGGGAAGAATGAAAATAGGTTATTTAAAGAAAAGCAGAAAGTCATTGGCTCTGTGGTTTGACCATTTAGCCTTAAAGTTAAAAGTAAAGTGGTCCTGAGTTCTAGTCTTTTCTTCCAGAGCTAGTGGTGGAGTTTATACTTTGTGTTTACTTGTTTATACTTGTGTTTACACAAAGTAAAAAACTTTGGAAAGAAATGGAGTTTTGGAGTCCATTCCAGAGTCTCTGAATGGCATGATTAAGCGAAGTTTTTCAATAAACTTCAGTTTTGTGGGAAATGTTCCAACAATCAGTAATATAGGTCCAGCATATATTGTACCCCTCTTTTTTCTGACTTCATTTTTAACATGTTATTAAAAGCTTTTGATGATCGACAAAATTTACTGCTGCAAATTCCAGAGAACACAAAGAAATGCTGCAGTAGTATTCTCTTCCTTTGTTATTACATTATTTGCCTCCACTTCACTTGATGAATACCATGAGTGAGAAAAAACTCCCTCTTTTCCTTCTCCGTAAGAAGATTTGTTCTAAGATATTTAACTCAAATATAGATTTTCATGATATAGACTCCTAAAGTTAGAAATAACACAAGGGGATGTATAATTTTTATGCTCTATGGAATAAGCAGTCTTGCTGGAGTAAAAAATTTGAACACTCCTGAGAATCATTTTTATAAACTACTCCTTTTTGTGTTAAATGACAGTATCTAAGTATTTCATATCTGCATAAGAAGTTAATACATTCTGGGGGAAAAAATCCACAACCCCAAAAATGCACTAAAAATGGTGTCACTTGTTGTATAAGCGCTGTTTTAAAAGACAGTATTTTAAAAGAGATATATATTGCTTCTATGCAGTTCCACAAAAATTAACAAGGTAAATGCAAAACATTTTTAGCCCTTTTGGTTTTTCTGCCTCTTAGACACCCAAGCACAATAACAATCTCAGCCTTCAGACTTTGCACATAATTTATTTTTTCTCTTTTAAAGAAATCAATAAATCAATCATCAAAAAGTGAAGCCCTGCAAAAGTAAACCTTCATGTTTTCCCTCTGTAGGGACTGTTTCATAAACAGGGAGACTGAATAACATCTTGTCAAGACAAGACTGTGTGACATGAATATCATTTCCACATATTGTTCCTATGTTGCCTTCAAATGGCTACTTGTACCACTTTTCACATCACTTAAAAGGATGTGAAAAGCAACGTGAATGTACTTCATAGATTAATTTATCCTTATGTGCTGTGATTTTAAATTTCCCCATGGAAATAAGAAAATTGCAAGCAAAACAATGTACAAATAGATTTTTTGTTTCCTCCACGCAGACAATTTCCTATTAATTGCCACTCATTATGTTATTTTGCATAATTTGTATTCTGAATAGTCCAGGAGTGGAAGAAGAAATTAATAAAGAGAGGACTTCTGATTTAATGTTGAATGGGACTGCCAGAACAGTTTCCAGGCACAAAATAAAATAACAGTAAAATGGGGTGTGCAACTTTCCTCAGAGGCATCCAGGAGAGAATGTGATACTGTGCTCATACTTCCCTCAAGTATGCAGGGTAACTTGTATTTTACAGTCTTATTTTATGAATGAACACTTTCTCTAAGTTCCAGAAAAAGACTGTTGATTTTTTAATGTTCTTTTTATAGTTAATAAAGAATCTTAGCACTCAATATTTAGAGAAGAGAGATATAGTTATAGAGGGCAGGAAAAAAAAACCCACAACACCAAAACCAAATAGTTCACTCATATACGTAGAACAAATATTAATAAGACAGAAAGAGATACTGATCATTCTCTTAATAATCTCTGTTTCAATTATTTGTATGCTGTTCTGTTGTGTTTCTAGCAATTGCAAGTCTTACAATATTTTAGAAGACTTCTGAGAGAAAACAAAAATATTCCATATTATAACACATTATTTTAAGTTAAAATATACTGGGGTGTTTTTTTATTTGTTTATTGTGGTTTTTGTCCAAAATATCTTTAAAAAGTAGGTGAACTTTATGCACACACAACAGGAGCCAAAGATATATATATATAGATATATATATCTCTATGGGGTGTTTGCAGAAGAGGAAATTTTTATTTATTGCATATCTTGAGAGGAAAAAGGCAATAGAAAAGAAGTCATGGGATGCATGACTTCAGAGAAAATCCCTGATTTAAGATATTGACAACAGAAATCGAGTAGACCTGGGCACATTTTATAAAAATGTTTTCCAATGGTAGATTTTATACTGCTGGAGGAGTTTAGAGTTCTGGAAGTTACCCATGCATTTTGTGATGACATCTTCTCACCTGCAAATATCCAACCGTCAGAAGCATTGGTACTTGGTACATCTGCCACGTGGAAGCATCCTACCATCCATTCAGCATAATTCAGGTACATTCAGAATTGTACAAATGTCACTGATTTTTGAATATGAAATGTGCAGTCTTTTTAAAAATATGACTCAAGAAGGTCCATAAACATATATAGACATATATTTATCAAAAAAAAAAAAAAATAGAAGTACAGCTGAAAAAGCAAACACTTTAAAGCTCATGCAGATTACTTCTCTTCTGCTCTCATGTTTTATTCATTTAAAGCATAGTCACATATCAATGGCAGCATGGCTAAATTAATTTAATCATTGATCGTGGAATCAGCTGCATTTTGTGAACAAGACCTTAGAGATAAAACAAGCTATGGTGCTTTGGCAAAGCAGTGTCTAATGTCTTACATTTAGAAGAAACAGATGTAAGCCCCACTTCTCATTTGGACCATGAGAATTATTAAGGTCCTTCACTTGTTATTTGACCCAGCACATTCCTCCATCACTACAGAATGCAATGTTCTAAAAGCAGTACCCATCCCTCACATGTACTTACACAGGACTATGGTGTGCCTCAAGAAACAAAGGATACTTCCCTGCTGTGAAAATGAAAGGTTTCTTTCCATCTGTCTGCCTCCAAACTGAAGAAAAAGCAAATTTTAAACTGACCATTTAAACTAAGATAAGCACTCTCCAGTAGCCTCTTCACTAAAGTAAGCAAGAAAACTGCACTTTTTTTCAGTACTGTATTTTGGAAGTAGACATAGGCTTAGAAAATAGTAAGTGCTTGTCTTCTCTTTGCTGGCATTTTAAAAACACCCCTTAAACAAGATTTTAAAACCCTTCTCTGAAAAAAACTACCCTGTGGGCTGTGCTGCCCTCAATGTCACAAAACCTTATCTTGCTTTAAGACAACAAAAGTGCAACTTAAGCAAAACCATCTTAAATCTTGGGAAATTTTTTCTTTCTCTCACATGAAATTTGAAAGAAAAATTGTTGAACAGATGTCTACCATGCTGTCCATAAGGATATGCAAAATTAATTGGAAAAAATGCCTTCTCTTATGCTACATTTAGTTGCCTATATCCTATGTTATTAACACATCAGAAGGATTTAAAAGAAAAGAAAAAAGTCTTGTTCATTTTTTCACAATATTTCTGTTGCTTTTTCATGCACCTTTTTTTTAAATGCACTTTTCACATTAAACTATAAATAAGAGGTTTTTCCACCAGTTTTCAGAATACTGATTGATCTGATATGGCTTGCAAATTCATTGCTTATAGAATTTAAAGTCTATCATATGTTTTGAGCTGGAAGACAATTCGTAAAATGAAATCTCTATTATCCATAGTATCATAAGTAACATTTTGAGACTTAAAAAGGCAGGCAAATAAAAAGAATTCAGGTCTCAGAGAATTTCAGGTGAAATCTCTTATGATGGATGCTCAGATAGATTCTGCATTTTAATTTACCATGTTTCTGAAACCTGACTTAAGAACATGCAGATATAAATTATATATACATATGCACATGAGCTAACTTTAAGGGACAGTAGCAGAAATAACTAGAATATATATCAGAACCCAATTGGAGAGCCATCTGAAGTTTCTACTTATTTGGTTTGGTGGGGATTTTTGGTGTTGTTTTTTGTTTGTTTGTTTGCTTGCTTTAAATATGGACTATTACAAAATTGAAATAGGGCAAATCAGAGTACATACAAATGTGCATCTACCTTGGAGTTTAAACGAACTCCTATCTACCGGGAGACATTCTATTGAGGATGAAAATAACTACTGTCATCCCATTTTCCTAAAGAGATGAGGCTGATGCCATCATCCTGCATGCAATCTGCCTGCCATCATCTATAGTATCCGTTAGCAAACTTGACTAAAGGAAGGCTCTCTGGTTATATTCTTTGTAAAAATGAGAAAGGAATTAAAATTGAGAAGAAAGAGTGCACATGAATGCATATAAAATGACTGATCAAGTGAAAAGCTTCAGAATGAGGTCATGTGTTCTTAGAAATCAGAGAATCCAAAGAGGAAAAAGACTTCACAAATGGGGTACAAGTTCAGTAGACCTGTACACAGAATTAAAAAACAAAATTAGCCAATGACAGAGCCGGAATCAAACTTCATTGGGTTGAGAGCTTAAGAAGTTTCTTGATTCTTATAAATACAAATTTTGAAGGTCAATGTTAAGTTCTTACTGACTAGAGTGGTGAAGAAGTCCATTATATCCTCAGAAAAGATTTTGTGATTGATAAAAATAATTACTTGTCTTATAAAAAATGTTTAATGTATTCATAATTTTAGCACTCCTTCATAGAAAATTATCTTCAATTTGGAAAATCCAGAATTCCAAAAATGGAGTGTAGAATTTAATATCAGTTTCAGTTTATTTTTTTTTCACCCTTATTTTCAAATGTGATCAGTGATGAGTTGTTCTGAAATTAGTAATCAAATATTATTTGAATTACCCTTTTTTCTTCCTTCGATTCTCATACTCACCGGAAAAAATTATGTGCGAGTCAGTATTTTGTTATTCTTACTCTAATTCTCTCTCATGCCAGCAATGTAATGACCACATGTACAGTGCAAGTTTTCCTGACTTTACAAACATGCCATTTCTTAAAAACCTGCAATCTGAGTTAGGACTAAAAACTTTGTAGAGGTTGTCAAACAGACAGTTATTGTTAAGAAATTTACACGCCCAAATTATAATTGCTGTTCCTCCTGAGGTCTTCAAAGACAGCTACTTATTTTCCCTGATTCTATGAAAGAATTAAACATTTCCAGTTCTAGTTTGTTTTGGAGCTGGGCTTGGTGATGGCACACATGCTGTTCATACTTAGTGTGTGAGAAAAACAAGTCACAGAAAGATGCTGGGGGTTGTATTCCTTAAATCAGAGGATGTTAAATTCTGCTGGGGACAGATCTCACTATTCCCAAGGGAAGAGCTGCCCCCGGATATTAATAGTTTGTAGGTCTAGTTTTAAGATGTTGAAGAAGGCAAATATATTTTAGTCTTTCTGATTTAAAGACCCAGATCTTTCTTATATCTCACCAAAATAATTCCCCCTTGGTGACAAATAATAAGAAATGTACAAACTAATCTCCATAGTGATATTTAGCTGTTAAAATAAGGTTATTCCTAAGTCATTCTTCTCTCTAGGCAATCAAAATTTAACATGTTACAATTTATATTGTTTTCCTTTGCCTCGTTTTCCCCAATTAAAATGCAACAAGACTGTTTTGTCTTATCAGTTGTCTCAAAGATTAGTTTCTTATTCCTTTTCTTTTTTTCTTAAATATTTCTTTCTGTGTTAATGATTCATTCTCATCCTAGGTGATCTTTTTCTCCATGCAAAATACCTTGACTTTGCTGCATGAGTAGGTAAAAGGGAGAAATTCCTATATTACCTCATGTCTGAACCCAATGGTAACTATTCAAGAAGAACAGGGGAAAAGCTAAAAAAAGAAAGCTATGCCACTGGCTCATCTACTGTTTCCCTGTTTAGACTGACAATATTATACTACTGCACCTCCAATTGGATGTGCATAGTACGTTCTGTGCTTACTTCCCCTTGAAAGTATCTGGTAAAATTTAATAATCTTCAGATTGTGATTTCCAACAATGAGTGAGGCTAAGAAAGTTGACTTTCTCACTATATACAAATCATAAATATGAAAAAAAAGCAAAATAAGGCACAGTTCTGAACACAGGTATACAAACTTGTTTTATTTGGATTTGAGAACAGATACTTTACTTCACAGTTCACATACCTGACAGAAAAACTGCTGACATCTTACTGCTAGTATCAAAATGCTTAGATTAATCATAAAATATTTAGAAATAAAATATTACTGAAAAGTTTGTGTTCTAGTTGCTTAAGAGTTACTTGAAAGATATTTTTATAGGTTAATTTTTGTTCATTCTTAAATAGGAGACCAAGGTTAGATAAGTTACCCTTCGGAACTGCTTTTGTATTAAGGCCATCTGAGGTGACCCTTTCTAATGTAAATACTCAACCTTTGGACACCTAACACTAGTCTGGATTATTTGCTTCCTTAGACTACAATGGCAGAATAAAAAATGCCACAAAATGAATGCAAGATAGCATTAAAAATTAAGTGATAAATAATCTTAGTATACACTATTTTATGCTATATAACTTTAGCAAAATGTATAGCAAGCACATTTATGTATTGCTCTGTATACACTTAGTTACTGTGATCTCCTGATTTAATGGGGACAGGAGAATAAGCACTACTGATAGTGTGATTCCAGTAGCTAGGGATTTATTTTTTCACCAGCTGGAAGACAAAAAATTATAGATTACATAATTTTATTCACTTCATGTATCCACAGAATATTTCTTGCTAAACTGAAAAATTCCACAAACATGAGTGTGTTCCATGGCTCTGAAAACTATAGATATTGTTTTCTTTTAGACATGTTAAACCATAAAATTATGAAAAATAGCCAACTGGAATGCAGGTAATTGGTATTATATGGCCATTTTCTATGTCTCCATTCTATTTTAAATTTTCAAGTATTGCATTAGTTGCAATGAAGACAAATTTTATAATTATACAATTCTTGATTCTATATTTCTCTGTTTGTTTGGACTTTTTTGCCTAGAAAATTTAATACTACAGAACTTTTGGATTTCCTTCATGTGAGTTATTCGCTTCAGTGTCTTGAGACTTGTATCTTAGAAGAAACCAAATTGGACTGTGAAAATCCTCATTTCCACTGGGATTTTTATTTTTAGAATTTTTTTCCTTCCCTCCATCTGCCTTTGAGCAATTTTCTGTGCTTCAAGCATGAACAAGCAATATTAATCCAATTCCTAGTTTCTGTGAGGCACATTAAGTTAGATGAAATGCACCTCAGATCACCTCTTTAGGAACTATGCGTTTATTTAACTGTTTCGTTGTCTCACTGCCATCAAATCTTTGCAAAACCCAGACCTATATACTATGAAAAATATTAATCTGTCTGAAGTGGAAGTGAAGATGAGAAGGAAAAACAAACAAATAGGCACCATATTGCTTTTTGACAAAGGAAGGATTCTCCTCTGATTTCCAAGCTAGCAATCAGTCAAAACCATCACATTTTAGGGTTACAATTCAGTCACCATTCAATTTACTCACTGGGTAAGGTACAATAGCAGCACAGTTAGTACTAGCTTTCAAAAATCACTTCAAAGACTATGGAATAAAAAAGGCAAACAGTCAGTTTTTCCTTTCCCTTTTCCTAGCTTTCAGTCAGTTGCAGCGGAAAAAAATGGGAGTGTTGGCCTTTTCCTCCTCACCATTCATAGGGCAAGGTATTATCTTCTGTACTCAGGAGGAGAATCAAGCTTGACCAAAGAATTTCTCACTTTACCTTGCTTCTTTTAAGAGAGATTCACATTCTCTTTCTTTTATAATGTTGTTACTTTGACAGTTTGCATCAGTTTTTACTTACTGGTAGTAAATATTATGTAGAAATAGCTTCAGATGCCCTATTCTAAATTAAAGTAACCCTGCAACATACTTGCATTTCTTAGCTGTTACTAATTATTTTTTATAGTTTTATATTTAAACATATATATTTTTACATGCTCTCTATATATGATGTGTGTGTGTATATACATACATACAGATATATATATATATGCTATTTTAGACCTGTAAATTCAAACCAGGAGGGACTAATTTGTAGGTCACTACAACAGAGCAGTTGTTCTGGTACTGCTGTTTGGCACATTTGCTACATTTTTGCTATTATGCTGGATAGTCTTTCTTATTATTTCAATCTTTAATTCACAAGTGTGCTATTAGGTTTCACACATACTTGGGGAAAAAAAGAAACAAACCCACAACAATATCTAATGGGAAAACACCCCAAATCCACTACTGGGCTGTTATCTGGGTATACCTTTCCATATGCAGAGGTTCTCTTTCCTTTCTCTCCTGGAAAAATAACATGCAAAAGAATGCCCTTATAAAATGAATTGTACTGGGGTTTTTGTTTGTTTGTTTCTTCTTTTCCTTAGCAGTTCCCCTAAGGACAATTTCATGTCTTTCTGTCCCCATCCTATGACTTTTCTTGCAGAAAGTTGCAACAGGGTATAGTAAATGGGAATCCTTATCTGTAGGTCAAAGAGATTTTCTGCTGATATTTCTTCACTGAGGTATCAAGTAGTTTTAGTGGTGAATTATAAAAAATTTAATATGATATTTAACACATTAAAGAGGTCATTTGTTTAGCATACACAAAACTGAGCTTCTCATGTATCACAAACAGAGTGCCCAATAAGACCAGGGCAGTGACTGCCCCCTGTACTTGGCAATGGTGAGGCCACACCTTGGATCCTGTGTTCAGTTCTGGGCCCCTCACTACAGGAAAGACATTGAGGTGCTGGAGTGTGTCCAAAGGCAATGAAATTGATGAAGATACTAGAGAACAAGCCTTCTGAGGAGTTGCTGAGGTAACTGGGGTTGTTTAACATGAAGAAAAGGTGGGTCGTGGGGACCATATCACTCTCTAAAACCACCTGAAGGGAGATTGTAGAAAGGTGTGGGTTGGTCTCTTCTTCCAAGTAACAAACAATAGAACAAGAGGAAAGTGCCTCAAGTGGCACCAGGGGAGTTTTAGATTCAATATCAGGAAAAAAATTCTTCATTGCAAAGGTTGTAAAACATTGGGACAGGCTGCTCAGGGAAGTGGTTGAGTCACCATCCACGGAAGTATTTAAAAGAAGTGTAGAAGTGGCACTTGGAAACATGGTTTATTTGTGTCAGTGTGAAGTTTAAGGTTGAACTCAATGATCTTACATGTCTTTTCCAATCTAATTCCAACCCAATCATTTCCCACCAATGATTATATGCTAACCAGTGTTTTTAATTGAACAGTGACATAATTTTCTTTGACACACATGCAAATAATAGAAGTGACTTATAAAAGGCATCTAAATATTTTTCCTATATTCACGGTGCATTTCTTCAAAACAATGCTGATGCCAAAATCTCTGCACTTTAAATACCAGAGAAAAAGACACAAAATTCTCTGCTTTTAAGTACTGCAGTGAAAAAAACAGACAAAAAAAATTATTCAAGAGGTTTTTTGGGCTTTTTTGTTTTGTTTTGTTTTGTTTTTACAGGAATCTAACTATATTTTACCACAATATTCAATGAGCTAGGAATTGGTTTAATTTTTTAGTGGAATTTTCAATAAATTGATGGTACAAACTTTAGAAAATCTATCTTCATCATACATTTTACAAATATTTTTTTCTGCATTATAATAACATCAATATTGTTTCAGAAGCAAAAACATATGAGAATAGTTTAAGAAGAACTGTTTGTTTCCAGAAGTCTAATTCTCTACTCTTGTCATAGTTACATGAGGAAGAGTGCTAATATATGTGTAACAAAACTATGTATTCTACACCCATCTACATTATTCCTGGAGAACAGTTAATGGTGGCTCATTTGCAACAGCCACTTATTGCACACCCAGACCCTGCAAGGTAATGTTTCCTCACCTTCACAGAGACCCAGCTGTAATAACTCCCTCCACGGGAGCACCAACAGAGTTATACCCATCCTGAGGGGCTAAGGGGCCATCATGAACTGAAAAAATTGGCAGCAATGGTCATCAGGGACTCCAAAAATATCCTATAACTCATAGGATTATATCATTCCATTGTGGAACTCCCCGCCCTGGAGGAAGTACCACCTGAATCTGACCACCACCATTAGACATTCAGAGAAGAACCAGGTCTTTCCACAGGACCAGCACTTTTGACAAGACCATAACCATCACTTCAACAGGACTGCAACCACCATTTAATCGGACTGCTGCCACCGCCCTAACCAACAGGGTGTCAAGCCGTACTCTGACTGTTGGTCTAAACCAGTGTTTCTGTACTACTGTCTTTATTGTAATTTTCCCATTAAATTGCAACTCTGACTTGAAATCTCTCGCAAGGTGTTTGTGTGGGGTTAATTTCTCCCACTGGTTTACTTTCAAACCAGCACAGCTCTGTAACTTGCATTATGAATCTCGACTGCCAAAAAGCAAAAGAAGACTCTACCAATATATTTATTTGTTAAGTGGAAGAAGGCAGAAACTAAACCTGCCTGGTTTCTCTCCACAGTTCCCTTGAGAAGAGAAAAGACAACATTTTTTGACACAATATATAATTGGAGGAAAATCTGTTAATGGAAAGTTCATTGTCTAGCTGCAGATACGTATGTATAAAAAATCCAAACAAACTGTATTTGTAACTATAAGTATCAAAGACATTGATTACTAAATGTTGAAAGAAACTGCCATTTCTCTTTTCCTTTATACAGTTGAAATTCCCAAGGTCCTCGTAATTTTTTATTTTATTTTCTGTTTTGACTAAAGGTTGTAATATTTTTTCAGATTAGTTCAGTTGTTGTATATTCCAAAGTCTCACACACAAATATTAAAGGACATTTATTAGAAATGCTCTAGAAAAAGAAAGAACTGGAAGAACAGGCAAATGTTTTCATTTGGCCCTTTCTGCTGTTGCCATCACTGAAAAGCTCATGAACTTGCCTCTCAGAGCAGGTGACAAGGCCAGTAGCTACAAATTGCAAGGGGTGGGGTGAGACATTACCAAAAGGCAGGAGAAATCCAGATGAACTTCTGTAAAGAATGGTGTTTCTTGTTGTCACTGCAACTCTAGAATTTGTATCATTTCAGAAATGTTTTGCCTTTTATTCTACTGAATTGAAGGTGTGTCTGCTCTTCAGATCTCTTACACAACAACAAAGTTATGAGCGAGTGCATCCCTCAAATACAAAGACAACTTCTTGGCTGTAATATAGTAGAGCGTCAGTTTTTCTCTCTGGATCAAATGTCATGATCAGCCTTCAGTACTAGACCACCTTGTTTTAAGGAATTAGCCTTTTCAACATTCATGTATAGAAAATATAAATTACACATATTACTCTCTGATGTTTTTTACTGTCTCCTCTGACTGTTAAAGGAAAAGCTATTTTTACATTGTCAGTGTGGCTCAGTAGAAGTAGATTACAGTTGAGGATCCAACATCCACATCATCTGCCTTCTAGAAAAGAGGCGAAGAACTGCTTCGGACCACCTCTAGTAAGACAATGGGCTAAGTGCTGCTACTGCTTGAAGAAATTATAATTTTTACTCCTGTAACTTGTCTTCCACTTCAGTTCTATATGAAAGATATTTTGTCAACTTTGCTCTGTGAATCACAGTATAGTGGGAGGGCACAAATAGGAGATTGATTTAAAAAATGTGTTTCTGAAATGAGCTAACATGCTAATGTGAATGCAACTGATGTCAACCAAACCACGGTTTGAGGTAAATGGTCAATTCAGGCCCCACTCTGCACAAAAAAGTGGAATATCATTTTAAAGTAACTTCAATAACATGCTGAAGAGACCATAAGGGAATTAACATGCCTACTTTTTACCTGACTTTCAAAGCTTCAATTTAAGAAGCATAGCAAATACTCGTGGAATGTTTTTATGATAAGAAATTAGAGGAATACATGATATAGTGCTTATAATACCTATTCAGAAATTATGGTATTTTTTTCTCCACATCATTGTAAGTTTAATGTTAATAATGCAGTGCTTAATTCTATGCATACAAATGGTTAGTTTATATATAAAAGAGAAGGAAGAAGGAAATAATTTAAATTGCTGACAATGGAATTGGTTTCTGTGTTCATGATATCTTGTCAAGCCACAAAATGACAATTTTTTGGTAGCTGTGAATAAGGATTTTATAAAAAAACTTCAAATGTATATCTCAGAGAATGAACAAAAACTCACCAGGGGGTTAACTTACTGGAGTTCTGAAGAATAGATAGGTATTAAGTTCTAAATTTTTTTGATTTCTAATTGTATTATCTATTAATAGAGCATTTCAGCTGCCTATATTTCCCTCCATGTGGTTGGTTTCACACTTATTCAAGTCAGTGACAGAGCTCCCACTGGAGAGTCAGAATCAGCTTAAAAAAGAATAGAAACACATTTTTTGAGAAATTCTTTCTATGAGTAATTGTGATTCTGCAGCTATTTGGTAAAAATGAGATGTTTGCATCAATTCAAACCCAGAAAATATTATATATGAGATTACAGGAGATCATATCTGATTTGTACTTCTTACTGCTATAGAAAGGGTAAATCCACTCTGGCAGAGAAAATTTCTCACGTTCTAATACCAACAACAGTCAACAAGGTGGACAATGCCTTATCTTTAAATATGAGCTGTTTCCTGTTTTAAGTAATTATTAAAATCCAGAAGTGTTTTCTGTAGTCAAAACCATGTTGCTTTCAATTCACAAAAATTATACGGCAGGCTCAATAAAAATTGATATATCATTTTCCATTTATATTAATTTCTCTTATGTCTGGTACAAGTATATGTATTACATTTTTAAAAATATATTTGGCAATAATATAATCTTTATGTTAAGCACTTTGTGAAATGTCTGCTCTATTTACTATATTAAATATTTCTCTGAAAAGCTAAAAATTGTAGTATATATTTTCTACTGATGTGGACTGAAGCTTTCAAAAAATGACTGACAACTATGGACTTTAAGGACATTTTCTTGTTGTTTTTCACCTATGGTAAACAAGTTTTTGATTATAAATTAATACTTTCATGGTTCTACACAACATTAAAGGGAGTTGATTTTCTTTTTTGCTTTCAGAGCAGCAGATACCACTGAATGGAACTGTTAATAATCCTTCCCATGTTTTCAAGCATCCAACAAGATCACAATCAAATCACTCACTGGCATAAAATTAAACATTCGTTTAGTGATCAGCTATCCACTGGGGATGGATAGCAAGTTCTGTTCAACACAAACACACACCCATGCTGATGCCCGATCTGTATAAAAAAAAAACCCCACACCATCCAATCCAGCTGTGACTAGTAGCATGACTCAGAGGACTAGGACACTCACTTGCCCAACTGGTAAAGGTTTCCAAGTCCTAGACGCCAGATTGTCTTAGTGTATAAGGATTCTACCTTGGGCTCAGTCACCAGCCTTTGGTACAGTGTTAAAAGTTCAGTTATATGTTTTTCTTAACCTCTGTAGGATTATTGTTTTCTGTTTCAATTTTCCATTTATTGCTTTCAAGCAACTATTGCAACAAGCAAAATTGCTTTCAAATAACTTTTCTATGTATTGCTTTCAATTTTCCACTTATTGCTTTCAAACCGAGATGCTCAACATAAGCTGCCACAGTCCTCTTTGATGAGTTGAGCCAAGGCCAAACTGTCTGACCTTTTCTACATTGAAGGTCAATTAATGATCACTGCTTGGGTCACTTTCACCTTCTGGCCTCCTGCCTTAAGTGCTTTATAAGAACATGAAATTCTTGAGAGTTCACCTCTCTTTCTCCTGTTTCTTTGCCAGAAAGAAATAGTTTCTTTGCTTTGACTGAGCTTTCAGTAAGCCACCCGCATAAGAATTATGTGTGTTTGGATTGTTTTCCCAGAGCATACAAAATTCATCTGTTGATACAGAGTTGGGTGGATGTGGTCAAGATCTTACGTACCTGAGTGGCTCTTTTGGGTTAGTTTCACGCCTGAATATATTAATGGTTGTTATGATAGAAAATATTTTCAAACACCTGCAGAAAATTTAAAGTCAGATCTCTGATTGTTGAAAAAGGTAATTGGATACAGAAATAATACTGTCTTAATATTTCAGTCAAAAAAAGTTATGCAAACTCATTCATTAACTGATTAAAATTTAAAAAGAAAAACCCAAACACTCCAAATTTAACACTTCGCTTCAAAAGCCCTACCTTTTTGCTGATTCTTGTCTAATGAATAAGCTGTTTGAGAACTCCCTGCTGTAAAAATTGATTTGCATGTGTGGATAATAATTTCTTTTTTTTTTTTTTGTTCATATTAGGATCAAAGAATATTTCAGACTGGGGCATGAGGACTTTAGAGTCTAGCCACCTGCTCCAAGTAGGACCATTTTTGAGGTCAGACCAAAATGCTCAGGGCTTTGTCCACCCTAGTCTTCAAAACCTCTAAAGATCCAAAGATAGAGGCTGTACAACTCAGGGCAACCTGGTCCACTATCCTAAAGGGGATAACACTTTTTTTCTTCTAACCGGTCTGAACCTCTCTGGTTTTAGTCTCAGACTCATTCTTCAGTGTCCATACCATCGTGACAACCATTTGTTGAACTTTTCTATTTTTTGATGTCTTTTTTATCTATGGGCCCCAAAGTGGATGTAGGAGCTAGATGAGGTCTAAGGAGTGCTGAGTACAGGGGGATAATCACTTCCTTTGATCTACTGATTGCACCCCCATTAATACAGCCCAGGATTCAACCAGCCATCTTTGCTGTATAAGCATATTGTTAGCTGACGTTCAGCTTTTGTCCATTCCCCTAGTCATCATTTCTCATTTTGTATCACTGCACAGGGGTTTTTACATCCCAAGGGCAGGGCTTTGCTTTTGTCCTTGTTGAATTTCACAATGTCCTTGTCAGCTCATGCCCCCAACTTTTCTATTACTGTCATAATGCCAAAAATATCTACTGGTTTCTGTGCTTATTAATTTGAATATACCTTCCTGTTATACTTGACTTAATAACCATACTTTTTCAAGTGAGGCACTGGGCTTGTACAATGGAAGTAAAGGTTTTTGGTTCTGTTGCAAATACATATCTTGACCTATCCTAAAAGCATATTTATCATTTGTTCTATGTCATCCTTACAACTGACAACCAGAACCTGGATTTTTGAATTCTTTTAATTCTATTTGTGTACTCTAACTTAATTCAGAGATTCCTGTTATGATTAATCCTTCATGGTATGGCTTGTCACAGTTTTCAAGATGAGTAAGAAGGAAGACCTGGTTATTAACAGTCCTGTCAGTCTCACTTCAGTCCCTGGCAAAATTCTGGAAAAGGTTATTTCAGGAGTTATTGAAAACAACTTGAGAGGCACTGCAGTCATTGTTCATAGCCAGCATGGATTCACAAGGGTTAACCATTAAGCTGGTTCACTTAACCAACTTAATTCCCTTTTATGATAAGATCCTTCAACTAGTTAACCAAGGCAAGCCAGAAGATGTGGATTTTTTTTTTTTATTATTTTAGCAAAGCTTTTGATACTATCTCTCATAATGTCCTTCAGCAAAAATGTCCAACATACAGCTAGACAAATCTGTAATATATTTGATGAGCAATTGGCTAATGCATTTGGCTCTTACATCGGGATGGTGGCAGTCATCCGTGGGGAGCTTCAAGATTTAATTTATAAGCTCAGTCCCCTTTAATAATTTTATAAATATTCTGGATACAGGAATTGCATATTAGTTTTGCCAACAATATAAAATTAGGAGGTGCCATGGACTCCTGCAAGGGTAGAAGTCTTTCAGAGAGCTCTGGATAGAACACAGACCTACAATCATCAACCTTATGAAATTTAACAAGAGTAAGTGCCAGATGTTACACCTGAAAATGTGTAATCCTTGCTGTACATACAAATGAGGGGATGGGATCTTGGAAAAAAGCCCTCTGGAAAAAGATCTGGGAGTTTGGGTTTATTTTTAGGTCATCCTCCAAGGAGCAGGGAGTTAGGTTTGATAATCCTTACTGATCCCTTCCAATTTGAGATATTATATGAGTCTATGAATCTTTGACTTTTGTATAATTGAATTAAATATCTACTGTTTCTGTGCTCACAGCCATGGAGTTTATTTCTCTGAGATTCCCACCCAAAGTTTTCCTGTCTTGCCATCAACATATTTCATGGGTACACTCGTGGTTTAGTTCCAAGATCATTAAAATATTATATAAAATAATTTCCTTAGTCAGTCAAATGCTCACTTCTCATAAGTAGGAAAAGTCATATTTTTCTGGAGTGCTTCTTATGTACTGTGTTAATCAAGAGTTTGCTGTAATAGAGCATATTTGTGATAAATTTGTGAACAGTTACTTGAAATACCTTTTCAGAAATTCAGGAGTGAATGGTACTACAAATGAAAAACAGGAGTAGAGTGCAAATGCAGTATTAAAAGTCCCAGACAATCCCATTACTTGGAACATAACTTTTTGTTTGTTTCTGTGTACAATATTCAGCACAGGTTTTAATAGTCAGGCAATTATTAAGATCTTTTAAATAGTAGCATCGACCTATTTTACATGTTACTTCATGATAATATTGTAGAGTTAAAAGCCAAATATTTTAGGTTCCATGAAATCAGGAAGTCTAGAAAACTCCCTTATTAATATGGGTAATAATAAAAAGTTGTAAATTTTGATGCATCATTCCTGCATTGAAGTAACATCTATTTAAATTTGCACTGAGTGCAGCCATGCTTTAGCTGTCATAACTAGTTTGCTACCCACATTCAGCAGATATTTCCTTTTACACTGTTCTCAAAAAATGCTTGTTCAGATTCATTGAGATAAATTGAAATGATTATGTTGAAATTATTCCCTTAATTATTTTATAATACAGACACTATATGTTCTATGACGGATTAAAAAGAAAAAAATAAATTATAATGTATAATGCTGACTCAGACAAGTTACCATAAGAAATTGAGAAGGGCATCCAGTGATAAGCCCCAATAATCAATCTTAAGTATTTCAGTGGTCTGTTAATGTAACCTGTGGTAGTGTCTGTGATCAAATGACACTAGCTTTCCTTGGCAGTCTTTCATGAGTCCTTTGCTACCTTTTAAAAAGGGCGAATCTAAGATTCTCTCTCTTACGGTGAAAAACAGATGTAATGGCTGCTTTACTAAAACCATGATCCGGGAGATATTAAAGCAGAGATCAAATTTACAAGAGATACCCTGCTTCCAGTGAAATATATTGCATTGTGACTCCCTCAGGGATATGCATACCTACTGTTATCTTAAAACTCTTTCTGGGAGCTGGACAGAAAAGTCAAATACAGCTTGACCTTTACCAATTCATGCACACTTTTCATGGGCTACTTGAGTCAGTTAATAAATTCTTTAAATCACTCTGGGAAGTCCTATGGATGCATTTGGTGAACTACTCTGCCGTCTTCAGCTCCTCATAGAACTTGAGCTCTAGGCATAACAGATTAGGATAATATAGGCCTCCCAGCTATCACTTGTGTCTTCTGTGTGTCCACATGATTGATAGGAAAGCAATTAAAAGTTAGGCACACCAAATGCCTTTACACCTTTGAGACAGAAGTAGATACTGATTACAAGCCTCTGATTTCCCAGGCGACTGCTCCAAGAGTAAAAGATTCATGTAAAAGGAGTAACACGATTTCTTCCATGGGCAGTCCTACACTTCTTTGCAGCTGAACATAATTTGCAATGTACTTTACAGAACTGGGGGAAGACATGATTATACAAATACTCAGTAAACTTTAACCATAATGGCTACTTAGCCATTCTATGATTCTAACCCTGTGGTTAGATTATTGCCATGCAGGGAACTAGCAGAACAGTAGTTTTTTAATAAAGAATGTGTTAGTTGTTTTTAATATAACTGCATGTTATTCCAAATTATTCAGGCAGTTTTAAGTTTGAAGGAAGTAGAAAAACTATTGAGTGTTGACTGGGCATGTCAGGCATGGAAGATGAATAGAAGAAATTAGTTCTGCATACCACCTGAAAGCCTAGAGAGTGGCCAATGGAAAGGGTTTAAATGTCACAGAACAACACTTGCAAATGGACTTCTTTGTGGTGAAAAGTAAGCTTTGGTCAAGTTTTGTTACGCTGTGGTTTTAATTATTTGTTGTAGGTGTTGATTAATTTATCCTCTAAAATTGTATTTGATTGTGAAGGTAATATTTGCCAAGGAACTTGGCAGAGTAAAAGACATAACCACCAAATGAAAAAATTGGCATTCATTGAAATAAAAATAAGCTCAAATATTAAGGAATCCTCCAAGAAACATCTACAGAAAATGAAATCTTTTAGTATGCAACAGAAGCATAAGAAAATATCTTAAAATATGTCTTTGTGTGTACAGATATAACTGTATATACAAAAGTATACATTTACAACTGATACACTACTATAAATCAAATAATAATAAAAAGCAGGAAATTATAAATGCTGCAGAAGTAAGTTTTAGTTGGAAATATTAAATTACCTCCACAGGAGACTGCTTTAAAAATATATAATAAGCACTCAAGGAGCAAATGCAAGAAATATATGTAAAATAATTTCCAAAATATATAGCATCCTAAATTTTTCTCTTCCCTGCTGTCACATATCAGAAAAATATTGCTCTACTTTATTTTGACAGCTTTTGACATCTTTTGTTCTTGAGGAAGGAAATAGGAACGAAGTTGTGGGAAAGGCTCATAAATAAAGTGAAACCCCTTAAAGGTGTGTGCATTACTTAAATGACTACTTGGACATTTGGAATTACTGAAGAAAATATTTTTTAAGATAGATTCATATCTTTAATTCACTGTTTTGGAATAAGTACTTATGTGAAGCCTCTGTGGAATAAAATATCAGAATTTTCAGGTATAGGTTTTCTTCATTAGAATTTCAATATACGGAAGAGACCTATTAGATATGATACTCACTTCTGTCTATAATTCTTTTTTTCTAATTTAATCAGCTTATAGAAAGTAGTTTAAAAAAATGCAAGTAATAGAAGAAAAAGAGGAGATCCAACGATCTTTTTATTGTTGTTGTTGCAGATATTTTTTAGGAAGTATGCTCTTGGCCTCACATAATCAAAAGAGTGTTGATAGGATTTAAAAGATATGAACTGTACAATGTTTCTAAGAAAGAAGTTTGTAACAAAAGAAAAATTAAGCCAATAAATTATTAATTTTTTTCAGTTCATAAGTATGAAAAAGTATTCTGATACGATCACATATTTTAATGATCCCTAGCATTTACTTGTGGTGAACCACAATATGTCACTCTATCACTTTAGCTACTTCGGTATATTCTCCACAATTTAAGTTTCAGTCACACTTCATCTTTATTAATAAAGCTATCTAAATTTTTAGGCATATAGGATAAAGAAAAGAAACTAGGCTTCTTCCACAGTTGGTGAAGAATTTGGTCTTTAAAATGCTGCTTTAGCCTAAGGTTGTTTTTCAGTTACCTTAAAAAAAGGTAAAATGCCTTCCACAGATTCAAATCTCTGCACTGACTGGAGAGTTGGAATTAAATGGCTGCATCTATATGCCTGAAAGAGATAAATATGAATTGCATCCTTGACCTGTTGGACTCTAAAAAATGGTCCTGATCTGTTTCTTTCAAATAATTTTTGTACCATATACTTTGTATTACCTCAAATTTTTAAAAATTTAATTGCCAGTTTAAGCAATATTTGCATAAAAATAATATATTAATATTTACTATTAGGTATTACTGCTTCTTTCTGCTTTTCTTCATCTGGAATTGTTCCATAGTAATTAATGTGGTATTATTAATAAGTGAGCATATTATTAACTATTTTATGTTATTCAGAACTGAATTAGTCAATATTTTGTTGCCTAATCAAGTACCTTTTAATGGCATTAAAGGCTTCTTAACTAGTCCTTTTACAACATTATAAACGGATTCTTCCTTATCTTGGCAGATGAACAATAAAACATCTTTTTTTGTTGTTATATGTCCACAGGAGTTAATTATAAAAATGTTATTAGTATAGCAAACATAATGCTTATTTTAGGATTTCCTGTATTCTGTATGTATTTCTGTTAACAAGTCATCAGGTAAACATCACTGATTTGTACAATATGTGAAGGAGTTTTACAATTGCATTACTTTCCTCTGGAGAAAGAGATAAATTCTTATTGCCACCCAGGCATACCAAACTACCTGAGATGGTTAAAAATCACTGAGCTATCATTATGTGCATTATTTTATATCCTAAAGCTGTTGTTCAAGATTTTATTAAAATGAGACTGAATTGTCAGAACTACAGAGTAGAGATATGGCTTGAAACTTAGTGATGAGTATATAGGTGGTTGCAGGTTTATCTTGTTCTTTATTCTAAGAATAAAATTAGTGTCGACTACAGTACAAGATATGCTTTTTAATGCACATGGTTTCAAATTCAGTAAATGCTATTAATTAAAATGAAAGTGTTTATTGTGCACAGTGTATAAAAGAGAGAAAGGAGCTTATTAATTTGAACTATTAAGTCTGAGGTAATAGGCCTTTGAATCTTTAAGTAGCTTTTATCTGATCAAAGAAAGTACATTTCTAGTATATTGTTTTCTGTATCCAGAGACATAATCTTATAAGAACCCCAGAAGCAATTTTTTCCTAAAACTACAACCCATTATAATAATGATTCTAGAGGTCTTGTTTTATCTTTGCCAAGGAGAAGCTTTCTTCTTTAAGAAGAAAATATTAGTGTGGACTTTTACTTCATCCAATGTCAATGCCTGGATCCAAAAATCTGCCGCAACCTGGTTATTTTCCAGGTGCTGAACTTCTCATCAGCTAACTTAGGTTACAGTTCACTAATGGTTACATGCAGACATTGAATACAGTCCTCCCCTGTAGGCGGCTCCAGTCACTCATTCTTTCCAGTAGCTGGATCTAGAACTTACTCTCCTCTGGTAGCTGGCATTTAGACCTTCAAACTCCTTGGCCACACATCTCTCATGACCTACCCATTGGTTTGTGTAACAGTGAATTCTCCAGTAGCTCATACGCCCAGGCTGAAAATTGAGAGGTCATTCCTGTTGGTGATAGTCAGAATTTGAATTTATTACAAAGCCAAGTTAGACTTACGGTGATAGGGTGTGAGGCTTAGTCCAGCTAGGAGTTAGGAAGAAAGCTATGCAATAACAATTGGTCATGAAATTGTACAAAATGGCACAAATTGATAAAGTAAAATCTAAACATATCAGTCTCATCAGAACTCTACACTTGCCATTTTACCTGTTACGGCAGTACTGACACTTGCCATACAGATTAATGGACAAAAGGGTCATTAGTATCCAAGCCAAACTTGTTACATAGGAAGTCTTATAAGTATCAACTCAAATTCTTTTGTGTTATGCTTCACCTTCCTAGGTCGTTTTGAGTGCTAAATTTAATGATGACAATCTCTTGCAAGCAGGTGCCTGGTGATTGTCACTGAGTCCTCAGCATCTTGGTTTGCTCAATGGGAAGAATGTAGGGGCGGTGAAGGTCCCTGTCCCTTAATCCTAGGCACATATGGGCTTGTATTTATTCACTCAGTGGTCACAGTCTGCTCAGCTCTCTGAGGTTGCCAGCTAAACTCTGAAAGCCTAGACATTTCCTGGGATTCTGTTGTGCAAAGCTTGTAGTTTTTACTAATAAACAGGCAAAAATTATCTGATTTAGTGGGTGACAGTGTTTGGTCTTCTTTTATGAAGTTTGCCATCAGAATATTAACTTTATATAACTCATTATGAAGTACAGAATGGCCTAGGTGAGAAATGTATAGACTTGAAAATATTTTCATAGAAGTTACTTTTTTACCTCTTCATTGAGGTAAAAAATACATTCTGCATTGAGAAAAGTACTTGGGCATATTCGTCATTGTCCATAGTTCCAAGAAGTCAAATCCCTCAGGTAGTAAAGCCTTCAGGATTTGACACGTTAGTACAGCTGATATACAGGGCACTGTTGTTAAGAGTTCGGCCTAACAGTGGGAGAATTGTATGACTCAACCTGAGAAGAGATAAAGGCAAAAAAGACTGACATTTGAGAAGTATAATCAGAGAAACTGGGAAGTGGGAAGAATTGTAGCCATACCAAAACTGTGATCTCTCTCTAAAAAAAGTTTAAGGATCCTTTGTCTATAGAAAATCACTCAGTCTGTCAAGTCTTCAGGGATTAATGTAACAAATTAAATTTGCCTTTTTTTTTGACAAAAAGATTTCAGCCCTTCCTTTATGTCTGGACATTTAAATGTCAGCATGGTGCTAAATGTTCTTTTTGTATTAAAAAGTGAATTGGAGCTCTTTAAAGAAGCTGCTAGACTTTTAGCTCAGTTTGACAGAATAGTTATATCATTAAATGGACCAAGAGGACTTTATATCTACTAAATTTGATTCTGAGTGGTTACCCATTAGTTCACAACCCCCAGCTAACCTAGACACATTTTTGTGATTTAGCAATTCATTCATTAGTATCAGTATATTTTTTCATCATCTTTCAAAGAAATTCTTTTCACCATTTACACAAAATCACAAAATAAAAGTTACTTAGATTTACAAGCAATGAAGCAAGAGCACACTGTACCATTCAACTGTTCAGGTCCCCAATGCAGCACAACTTACTTTATTTCATTATTTGATACCTGTTTAAATTAGAGCATTTTATTTTAGTGTGAAAAACCCCAAAAGCACATAAAACACCCCTTTAAAAAAAAAAAAAAAAGTCCATGGTGTCAGATGCATTATAGACCTTCTTGGATTCCTTATATGGCCAATCATTTTTATACAAAAACAAAAAAGAAACTACCCTCATTTTCATTTTTCTTTTCTTCTTCAGTGTTTAAACTCTCTGCTGAAAGCTCTCAAAAAGTTTGCTTCTCCTAGTAGGTGCCTACTGTTCAGTGATCATTCTTGTTTAACATTTATGCAAGCCATAGTTTTCTTTGCTTCTGCTTCTAATTGATAGGACATGACAAACGAAAGCTTCACAATTTTTTTTGGTTAAACTTTTACTGGGAAATCTCTACTTTCCTCCTCTTCCTTTTGCCATCTTCACACAATATTTCCTAAGCTAATACAGAACAATGTTTCCCAGATATGTGGTTTTTTTTCATATACATTTCATTACAGTTTTATATATTATTATAAACTTACATTAGACACAAATTTTTGTTACCTTCTGCTTTTTCCTAAAGAACTTGGAGAGGGGAGGGGGAAGCTTTTTTCTTAAATATTTTGTAATTTAAGATCAGAATCTTTTTATAGAAAAAATGCAAAAGTGATTTTCTCTCATTTTGTGTAATTATGTAAAACTTGATTTCACAGATTACATTGTATCTATTGATTATTTCATTTTAAATTTTAATACAGTGGTGAAATTACTAATCCTTACTGTAGGCAATGGTAAGATCCTTCAGTGCTACATCAGAACAGCAGTTCAGCAGGCAGTCACAATATGTCAGAAATACATAACCCTACAACCAAATATAATGGTTTATTGATTTCTGAATCTTCAAATGCTTAGCATTGGTACTTCTATTTCTATGAAAATGAATTACAAAGCACGAATCTTATTCATTTGAATAGGAACTCTTAATCCAGCACAATATTATGCATAATTTGTAGAACATTATAGCTGGATAATTTTCTGAAGAATTCCATATTATATTCAAGAATATTTAAATGCCAAAAAAGTAAGGCGTGTGAGAAGCTCACTGCAATGCTGACAAAAATAAAATGTAACATTTTATGGTGAATTTTCAAGGAAATGTACTGCATTTGATTATTTAGGGTTTCAAAAATCTCATTGAAATTATCTGCTACTGAGGAATGAAAGACCGGCACAGAATTAATAAATATTCAGAGAATGTAAAGACCTCAACAATATTCTATGAAGAAAACATTTGGGCTGCTTAGCATATGCGTGCTTTGAATACCCATTTAAAACAAGGATTTTGAATCAAAACGTAGTTTCTAGAATTTACGCTTTTTCTGGGGGTCTAGGATTTGACTGTTCAGATAGTGGGTACTCAGCTCATTGCTAAATAAGATCTCAGGAAAGAACAGGGGCTTCTTTGACTGCAAAATCCCTTATTGTGAGACATGCCACAAACCAGTAACAGGACATTTGCAGCCTCCAGTGTCTCCAGTCACAGTTTAAATGCAGAAAATAGATTGTCCAAAACTCTCTAACACAGGCTACCATAAATCAAGGGGACACGGTGCAATGTATCATAATTGTATGACATGCAGGTGTAGACAGAAAAAGGAAAAGGAAGGGAAGGGTCAGATATATATATCAGTCTTATATCTGATATATTCAAAGTGACTTGGTGGTTTTGGGATGTTGATTGAGACTGTGTTACATTCAGCCTGAAACAGGGATTTAGATCAGTAAAGTTGAGCTTAAATAAGGTTAAATGTAGGATACCTCACCTAATACCCATTCATAGCAATTTAGAAGCTCCCAGGATGAGAATTCTTCTCATACAAACTTAATATCTACAGTCTATTTTACTGCATTTCATCTGGTCAATTTAATCTGAATTCCTAATTCATGCAAATAATGGAACTTTAAAATGTACAATTCAAGTAGCCATTTTGATTCTACAGTTTAAAGGAGAACATCCGTAATTTAGATTTGCGCAGGTAACAAGATAGCTGAGATTAATTTTATCTCTAATGGCTTCATTGGGCATAAAAGTGTTACTCCATTTATGTCCACATAAATAATCTGTATAAGGATTACTCACTTAAGGTATGCAAAAGTGGTAAAGAAATGAGGACTTATACAGAAATTTGAAAAAATATAACAGATCATCAAATCCCTGACTGCACTGCAGTATAGAGTTCTCCCTTGAGATCTGAGGTACAGTGCTTCTACTATATAGGGACAGATGAAGTTGCAAAACAATCATTAAGTTCCTTTACTGTCTGCCTTATCCATTTAGAATATGGTCTCCCCAAAATTACAACTCTGGAGCAGCTGGATTCCTGAAAGGAGGCAGTGAACCCATGGAAAGCCCGTGCTGGAACAGGTTCTAATCAGGGACCTGAAGATCTGTAAGAGAGAGGAGTCCATGTTGGAGCAGGTTTCCTGGCAGGACTTGTGACCCTGTGGGGCACCTATGCTGGAGCAGGCTGTTCTTGAAGGACTGCACCCGATGAAAGACTGATGCACACTGGAGTAGGTCATGGAGAATTGTTGGCTGTGGGATGGACTCATGTTGGACAGGTTTGTGGAGGACTGTCTCCTGTGGGAGGGACCGCAAGCTGGAGCAGGGGAACAACTCCTCTCCTTGAGCAGCAGCAGGAACAACGTGTGGTGAACTGACCATAACCCCTGGTCCCTGTCTCCCTGTGCTGCTGGGATGGAGGAGGTAGACCTTGGGAAGGAGGAAGGGCTGAAGGGATGGTGTTTTTAAGGCTTATTTTGCTTCTCATTAACCTGCTCTAATTTTTTTAGTGATCAATTCAATTAATATCTCCAATTTAAGTCTGCTTTGCCCATGATGGTATTTGGTGAGTGATCTCTTCCTGTCTTTATCTCAGCCCATGAACCTTTTGTTATATTTTCTATCCCCTGTACACTTGTGGAGAGGAGTGAGTGTGGCTTTGGTGGGTGCCAAGCATCCAGGCAGGGTCTGCCCCCTACACATGGTATAACATTTTTGAATCATTCTACTGTTATTTGACATTCCAAAAGTATTTGCTTTTAGCAAAATAGTGATAACAAAAATACCACAGAATTAAAGGCAGTTAGTATGTCTTCTTAGGAAATTCTTGTTTAAAAAAATACTAAATTGCTAAAAAAAGTTTGAATCCCATTCTTGTAAAACACTATAAATTTAAAAATAATTATCTTTGAAATAGTTATTTGACAACTTGTTTTCTAAAATATTAGATTCTACAATATTACCCCTATTTCATACAGTTATATACCATTTAATAGCTTAGCACAAACCAAAACTAATTACAATAAAGATAAAACATGTTAGTTTTCCCCTGACTAAGTTCATGTCATTGACATTTCATTGCCACTAGATTAAATCAGTTCTTGACTACTGTCATTAGATAAAATCTGTTCTTAAAGAGATGTCCCAACAAAAATTGCACTTGAATTATTAAATGTCTTTCCTTTCTCTTTCTCCATTGAAAATGCACATCATACAATACGGGTATAGAATGTGTAAAACAAAATAACCTGTGCAACTTTAAAAATGGTATCATGCAAAGAGGTACAGAATTTGGGGGTTTCCTATGACCTGTCTGCCAGAGGGTCTGTGAGCCATAAAGAATTTCTACCCTCATAATCCATTCTGTGATGAATCTGCAGACAACTTTCAGTGCTCTCCAAACAGTGTTTGCATACATAAGGCTTATCAGTTCAAACAGGACTTCAACACTGAACATAATTTTGAGGTCATAACCATAACATATTCTGAATATTACCAAACCATGAAAGATTAAAGCTCTTTTGAAGATGAGTTACCACAGAAAATGATTCATGGCCATATCAGTAGAATGAACAAGGTGGACAAGAATTGTTTGTTCACAGGATATGCTCTCCATGTTTATACACAATAGTCAGGGAACGTCAGAAGGGGGGATAAGATGGGAAAAAGAATGCTGGTTTTTTTCCTGCACACGCACAATGTGAGTTAGACTGGGGAACTTTTTCACATAAGTTAACATAATTCAAAGGAATGCTGTGTTAACTTGTGAAAAAGAAAACAGTTTTGAGTTACATAGGCACTTAATTAGACAAATAACGATTTTTTGAAAGATGAAGATTATTAAAGGGAAATATGTGTTTTCCCCTTACTTAAGCCCTTTATGATAGATTGACATTTGGCTGCTATCACAGGTAAGATGTTGATCTAACCCAGTACTTTTGACCTTATGTTTTTATGTTCAAGAAGAAATGTACAGGTCAAGAACTGGAAATATCCCAGGCATTATTATGATCTGAAGACCTCTGCAGTGTTAGAGGAGACTACTTGCTGAACAGGTGAGGAGTCTGACTGTGTTGATGCAAGCAAGAGCTATGAAATTTTAGTTTTTACACCAAAAGAGTTTCAGGAGATTTCTCTAAACAGTAATGGCTTAGAATTTACTTCCTTCATACAGGGCAAAAATAGATGAAGTATTATTATACTCAAGATTTTATTTGAAAATGTCCTATTTCTGACTGAAGATTGGCACACTGAATCAGAGTTCTCTAGAAAAGCCATTGACATATATACAATCAAAATTTACCTTTTGCATGTACTTCAGACAATGTTGCCCAAACCTAATTCTACTTTTCATGCTTGTATCTTCTGGAGTTTCAGTATTTTTTTTTAAATCTACAAAGATTGATTCAGCATTTTCTGAAAACTCGTAATCAAAAGTGTATTTTCAATTCCTGGAGAATGCTTCTTACATGTAAAAATGCTGTCAAGATGGGAATTAATTACCCATTTTCAAGGTCTGAAAATTCTTCTTGTTATTGTGCATTATTTTTCCATTTCTCTTTCTATACTGGGAACATTGGGTTTGATTCTATGTCACACACAAAATCTTATGGGAAATAGTTTTCCTTCCTGAAGTTCCTGACTCAAGTTTCAATGCTCAAATTAAAGAAATTATTTGTTTTCTGCAAAATACAGTTCAACAGATATAAAGACTTCCCCGTAATCCGGAATATATTTGAACTGGATCTTACTATTATATCTGTCATTTGAGTAAATACTAAAATTTTTTCTAGCAGGTAGTCTGAATTTAATTTTCTCCATCCCTCCTTCTGTGCCTACTTCCCTCCCTGCCTTTCTCCCTACAATCTTCCCTCCCTTTGGCTGTATACATCCTTCCATCCCATCCTTACTTCCCTTCTAGAGGTGCAAACAGCCAATATTCATAGGAATAACCATAAGTCTGTGTAAAAAAAATAGTTTATAGAAATTCTTAACATCATGCTCCCTCTCCTTTTTCAGTTCAGCCAAAGCAGAATGTTACAAGTACTAAGGACATTTATCAAGATAATCTGCAGTTGATGCATTTTTATATCCTTTTCTGTTTGAACTCAGCCAAGGAATAGGATTTGCTCAGAAAATAGTAAAGCCCAATAAATCAAGTTAGATTCTTTTGCAGTGTATTTCAGTATTTAATCCACTATCAGCAAGCTTATACACCATAAAATTTTCTCCCCATTGACTGCTCCAACAGCAGAATTTGCACAAAGCACAGAGCATAAATTTTACATTATTGACATCCTCCAGAAGACTATATGTCCAAGGTTTTGAAACCTGATAAAACAATGGAGTTCACAGAGAAAAGCTTTCCTGTAAAGAATACAGAAACTGCCAATGTACTAATTTTAATCACCAAAATAATTTTTTTATTAATTTCATAGTTAATTAGCCACCATTGTAAAATCTGAGCATGTATTCATGTACATGTGAACAGAATTTCTATCTCTGTTTTCAGCAACATGGGAAAATAACAAATAATCACTAACATATAAAACAAAACAGGTACAACTTTGAAAAGTCTTTGGCATCTTTGTCAGGACATAAAGCCGAATCCAAGAGAGCATTTACAAAAAATTCTAAAATACTCTGATAGAACTGATCATAATTTTTTTGGTGAAAAGTATGTTTTAAAACAACACAGTTATTAGCAGTCCCAAGTAATGATACCATGCACAGTTCTGCTTGAAAAGGTGTAGAGGCTCCTGATAAATGATTACAAATTAGATTGAACATATGTTGGCATCCTTAAAAACAGCCAAGCCTATGTCCCAGACAGCAACATGTATTAAACTATACATGCAGAATTATGGAATCACAACTAAGCAACTGCTGAAATTTTCTATTGTCTTTTTTATGTAGGATATCTTTCTTATAGGATGCAACTACTCCCATGCTCATGAGGAACAGAAAAGAATTGTATTTTCTAGCATTCTTTTTGTTTGTGCCAGAACAGAGTTTCTGATTTATCTTCCCAAAAGAGTTATTCTTTTACATTCTATGAGGAAAGAAGCTAAACTCAGGAACAGCCAGATTATAGAATGTTTCACGTTTTAATTTGCTACTTTCATAATCCTGAAGCCCAAAATTTTAACTAGACTGTAGCTTCTGTTGCTCTGATGAAACAATGGGGGAAAAAGCAGTGATGTTCAATCTGGTGTCTTAATAAAAAAACCCTTGGTCTTTCCAGCAAATTTCTGATAGCTTTGAGACAGCTACACGTTACAACTGACGTTAAGAGAGTTCTAGCACACATCTTGTGAAAATAAGTTTCCACCCGGGATACATTTAGATGCCCATCATGTTTGTTCTATTTTATGAAATGGTGCATTTAGTAATATTTAAACACATAGTTGGATTTGTTCCTGAAAAGCTTTTAAAACTTGTCTTCTGTTACTTTCACCGTTACAATGTAAGTGCATTACCGTCTTCCAACACTCAAATAAAAGATTTACTCATGATGAACATTCTGATCTTTCAAAAGACAAATCCCCTGTATTATTGTTCTCTCTAAGGTTTAAAATTCTGTACAGGCACTACATAATTTTTCTCAGCAGTTAAAATGGGCAGTGCAGTTATATTATTATTTAACTAAAGTATCCTGTGTTTTTGCCAGAAATAATTAGCATGTCAATGTGATAATTAATAATTAAAAATTCAAATTGTCATATTTAATGCCTTGCATGTATTTGTAATTGTCATTGACTGTTTCAGGACCTTAGTTTTAATTAAAAATAAACAACAATGGAAGTATGTAGCATTTTCAGATAAAATATTAATTAGTTTGTTGTGAATTACAATGTCCAGTGGGAAATAAAGAATTTGCTAAGCTGCCCTAATTGCCCCACAAAGTCTCTGTAAAAAAATAAGTTTTATGAAAGACATTCCAGTTATTTGACAAAAAGCAGAATCTATTGGTTTATTCAGTGCAGCAATTTTTAGCAGTCTAGCACAAAGTAATGGGATCATTAAAACCAAATTCTCCTCTCCAGTCTGCACAATAGAGCACTTATTATCTATTCTGCTCTTCTTCCTTGCAGAGAACTCTTATTGCTGGCATTGGTGTTCCTACACATGCAGGAAGATCAGAATAGTCCTGTGAATCTGTTCTGTTCACATGAAAGCAAAAATTTTAGACAGAAGGCTCTAACAAAAGATTAGGACTGGATTTTTCTTTTAGACACTGAATGGAATGCCAGCTGATACCTGTTGGAAATTCACACACAGATTGAGAATAAACAGCTGGGACTACATGTCCCTAATTTCCATGACAAAAAAAAAGAAATCTTTTTTTTCTGTCTCACAGGTTTTTAACGTAGCCCCCTTTCTAATAACTTAAGGGTTGCCTGGTTCTACTTACCCTAGATGCTTTGTGATGCTTTACCCTTGGCTCAGCCATGAAAAACTAAACCAGGCTGGACTCGAGGACAGAAATTACTGTCCTAATTTCTCAGACAATGTGAATGTGTCTAAACTGAGTGTCTTTGAGATATTTCTCTGTTCCAAAGGACACCAGTGACAAGCTTCAGCACATATGAGACATGGAAGCACATATTTCTCTTAATTTGTTAAATGGCAGTCAATAAAGATGCTGGGAGTTATTCATGCAAGATAACTGGGTGTCTAAGTGAAGTGTTCATAATTTCTGTCATGCACTCAACTCCAGTTTGGAATAAGCACTCAGTGTGAAGTCTGCCATATTATGGTATTCAAAATATCTCACTTTCCTGTAATTCAGAATGTATTTCTTCTTTTACTCTGAATATACATACTGATTTCACGTGGGACATACAGAATTAGGTCTTCTCTTTGGTGTCCATCCAACCTGAAATATTTGTAACTATTTCTACTATTTACAGTTTTCTCTATTGATTTTTTAATACACTTGGCATGTCAATTAATTGTTTTGCCCTTTTCCCCTCTCTCTCTCTCTCAAAGCTCCCAAAACCCCAAAAACTACAACCACCATAAACCTCAACAAAACCATAAAAAAAAACCAAATGCACAAAAAGACAGTCCTCTGAAAAAAAAACATGGACATATTTATAGATTTTTTTCTCACAGAGATTAATATAAAGGAATTCACTTTAACAGAAAATACATTAAAGGAAAAGCAATTTCAGCATAGGATGATGTCTCCAGCATTCTTTATGTAGATGAAGAAACAGTGCATACTCTTACAATTATTTTCTGTTTGTTCTCTCAAAAAAATAGGGTTTGCATGGACTTCCTTCAAACAAGTATCTATTTAAGTGAGCCAGAATGTTGGTATAAAACATATGCAAAGATAAGGCTTGTCGGTGTGTAATTTTAGATGCATTGATGGCCAATGTTTAAGCAATTGGGTCCCCTTCCCTAACTCATACACAGATATTTATGTATAAAATTTTAATCTGCTCTTTGAATCTAAATTCCATCCATAAAGTGTCACACCATCACCGCTCTCTTACCTAATGGGTATTTAGAAGGCTGAATGAAAATTCTGACTAAGGGACCTAAGCAGCAAGTTACATAGACAAGGCAAATGATATGTGACTTTTTTCTTTCCTTCTCCCTTATTTATGGCAATCCTGAAAGAGCGAATGTGATCGTATAATTAAAGACTATACTATAAAGCATATACACAAGAACCCCGAATTAACATTAATCTGACCTTAATGCTACTATTTCCTACTTGCACATGCTTAACAATTTACCACTCTCAGAGAATCTGAATAAGTGTACTAAAATATATGGGACAAATTTGTGCATTATGACAAATCCACTTCTATCTTCCCTGACTGAATTCAATTCACAACTAAGTCCCAAAGGCCAGATACCAAACCAAAGACCCCAAGCAGCTTACCTGGTATAAAGAAACATTATTAACAACATAGGAGTAATAATAAGGAAACAAATGAACAAAGTTAATTTGTACACACAGTAATCTGTTGATAGTGTAAATACAACATTAGGAATCTAACCATGTCATTATGAATCCAGTTGTCACAATACTAACACATACCCTCTCAAGTATCCCATCAGTGCTACTTCCCAATACTAATAATTTAAACTTATATGGGCAAGCTTTTGAGTTTCTATCCCTAGTTCTTATTTTATCTTTTTTGTGCTGCTTAAGAAGGTGGGTGTTGGAAGGGTTTCAGCAAACTTTCAGTACGAAAATTCTTTACCAGAGAAGTACAGTATTGATGGTCAGGATTTCTACCTCCTTCCCCTAGAATTCACTGACAACTACTCTAAGAAATTTTCTAATACACAGTATGCCTTGCTCTTTCTTCATGATCTTTTTCTTCTCTTTTTCATCCCCATAACCTCTTCACCCATCACTTTAAGTTGCTTTCCTTTGATGGTCAGTAACTGGTGATCCGTGACCTGCATGAAGCCCTGGGCTTTCTGGCTTCATCCTGGGCCTGCATTTTAAAGACTGCTCTCATGTATTATATTCCACGGTCATAGATCACTCTGCACTGAATGGCTACCAGTTAGCCCTGTTTGTGAAAGCTGTGGTGATAATGGTTTAACAACAGAATTGAACACAGCTAAACAACAGCTGATACTAATAATTCAACAGTCATCTGTCTGTGGTACTGTGGTTGTTAACTAACCTAAAAAAAAAAGTTCCTGGTGGATCAAGACATGTCCACACAAAGCAAGCCTCACAAATCTTAGTCCCAAGTCCATGCAGGTTAATGAAAAGACTGGGGTCTGTTACTGGGAATGGAAGTACTGTAATTATAGGTCTACAGTGTTATGGTCTACACTGGTGCCACATTGCCACTTAAGGATTAAAACTTTTTTCCCCTCTTAGAAATAGTACTTTTAGTTAATGAAGAGAAAATTATTGAAATTACAGAATTGCATTTATTTCACAATTTTCTTTTGTAAAATCTTCAAAGAAAATGAAAAAAATTCCAGCCAACGGAGGTTTAGCAGTTCAAATCTAACTACTAGAGAAAATTCATGGGTTATCCCAGATAATGCTTCAATGGATTTGCCCTATACCACTTAGTGAAAGCTCTCAGTAAAATTGTATTCAAATAGCTGGATTGGGGAAGGAGAGATGGAGTCATGATAAGAATTAAAGCCAAAGATTATGAAATTTGTCAGAGGCTCAGAAATTAATGTGACTTTGAATAATTCAGAAAATTCCATAACATTTCAGGTTATCAAGAAGTATTTTTCTTAACTCTGGCGGAGATAGCTTTACTTTTGCACAGTACAAAGCTGTTACCACAATATATGCATATGCATTTGCAAGAGGTTTTATTATCTGGGTATCTGCTTTAACAAATATTTTCAATAGCTGTGTCACTACAGTGTATAAAAGCACAGTGCAAACAATTCTTTGATGATGTGTTACTTGATAACCAGTCTCAAATCCATTGATTATCTAATGCTTTCTGAAAATCCCCCATGCTTTGTATTAAAAAAAAAAAAAAGTAAAACAACAAACAAAAACAACAAATCAAAACAACACAAACAAACAAACTATGGTCTTTTATAACTATAGCTAGACTGTATATAGAAGTTCAGCCATATCACAAATTCATTTATCCTGAAAGAGGAAATAGTTGGTTGAGGTTGAGATATCTTGATCCTTAGAAATCCTTATGAACACAACTGGACAGGGCCCTAAAGATCCTTCTGTAACTAGACCTGCTTTGAGTGGGAAGTTGGACTAACTGATCATCTAGATCTCCTGAGGTCTCTTGAAAAAAATGATTTTATGATAACCCAAGGCTTCTAGTGTGTTATAGAATCATTAAGGTTGGGAAAGACCTCCAAGATCAACAAGTTCAACCCTAAAATGAACTTCTGAGTTATTCAAGACATTCACACACACAGAGAAGACATGATAAATGGCTTCCAGGAAACATAAACCCAGCTTTAAAAAGGGAGGCAGAAATTTAGTGTTTTCTGATGTTGAGGTTTCAATAAAAAATTGTGAGGTTGGGAAGCTATGTGTGGGCAAATTGTAATTTGCCAGTCTATAATTTCAGATAATAATTATGCCTGGGGTGATAACATAACATCTTCTCACAATGCTGTGCTTTCTGCTTAAGGTGAATGCACGCATCCTTTACAGAACAGATGACATAGATTTATTCTTCTCAGCATCCCACAGAGAAAAACTGTAATAATTTTTAGAGACCCCAAAGTAATAGTTAGAAGTATGCGGAACATCTTGCTAATGTGTTCTAGATATTCTGATAAACCCTCACACAACTATATTACATTTCTAAACTATGTAAGATATTCTCAGCAGGCTGTGTATTTCAATATTACCATCCATCAATTTGGTCTATCTTTGCTAAAAGCAGCAGAAAATAAAATGTCAAACCTACATGATCAAGCCTTTGTTTTAGAGGAAAGACAAGTGCTACATGACCCAGAACTGCACTTAGGAGAAGCCAGTAGAACAAGGACGATAAAAAAAAAAAACAAACCAAACCCTTAAGATTAATAAAGAAATGCAGCCACTGTTCCAGTTTTTTGTTAGGGGATATGTTTATTCTGTACTAATCTGCTTAGTAGCTCATTAAAGAAAAATTTTGCAGTGTTTACTTCTATTCTTCATACTTAGCAGCCTTAGTATATCTGAAATGTTTAGATGCCATCATATCGCCTCTGTTAAGAACAAGAGGTAACACTTTCTCCTCAGTCACACTTTCTGTAGAAACCCTCATGTTATCCCTCATCTCAGCAAAATGCAACCACTCTGGGGAACCACTAAGATGTGACAATAAAACACAGCTAAAGGGGATATTAATCAGAATATCTTACTGCCTAGGAGATAAAAATCCTTGCATAATCTGAACAGAAACCAGTGCCATAAACCAGGGACATATGATTACATTATATACACCTGCCTGGAGACCAGCCCTTTGTACCTGGCATGTTTCTTTCTATTTGTTGGTATCTCTTTACCAGAAAGATAATCAATACTTGGAAAGACTTCAGAAGGTGTCTGAAGAATTGCCACATGGGCATAAGTCTTAAATAAATTAAACGTACAATGCTTGTCTTGGAGATAAGAAAAAAAGAAGTTACAGTATTGGTACTGAAGACAGAGAAAATATCATAACCATGTGAAAAGAAATTAAAAATAAATAAATAGATAAATTTTAAAAGAAGTCATTATATGAAAGATTTTTCATAGTGAGATATAAAATGGCTTTATAAGGGAACTAGAGAAAATTTCAGTGCCTTGCACACTTTAAATAACAAAAGAAAAAAAAATGTTGTCAAGCATCCTGCTTTTGCAGGGATTTACATCCAAAAAATCCAGGATCTATCTGTAAGAGCTTTTTTTAAAGTTGTAGTCCCATTTTCACTCCTATTTAAAATAGCTCTTGTACTAGATTCAGCTGTACATCTATCTTTCAAATATTTTATTATAGTAAATGCATATTTCATGGCTCTGCTTATCACTTACAGGAGATGGGAGAGATTTTTTCTCTGGCCTTTATATACAATATTCAAGGTTTTTTCACTTTTCTATCAAACGTTAGGTACTGACCACAGAAAAAAGGTAATGTGCATAGCAGAATGTATAAGCTTTTTCACTGCCATTAAAATCTTGAATTTTCCTTATTAATGTCTTGCTCAAGTACTCAGTGTTTATGTGATCACCAGATTTTAGCACAGGAAGAAATTCTCAACACACTTATTTTTTGAGAAACTGCTAGTGATTATTATTCTTTCCCCTTTGGCATGGAGGGCATCAAATTTCATATATCGGAAAGTAGAATACTTGCAGCACTCTTGATGTTTCTTGCTCCCTTTTCCTAGAACTTCACAGCTGTGACTGTTAGTCTTTCTGTAAGCTTATATATAGATTTCCTCAGTTTCAGAAACTGCAAAGTGCTTTGTGAGCTGTGGTAGTTTTTGCAGTGGATACTTTACACACGTCAGATACAATTTTGAGTGCTTGGGTGTATGTGGTTGCAATGGACAAAATTCAGTGACAAGTAGACACATTCTATTTCAAAATACTTTCTGACAAAATCATTATTCTTCTTTTTCTGCAAGTTTTAACCAAATACTCTTTGTCTAGAGCACTCCAAGGTTTTTCTCTGTTTGGTTTCTTTTCTCTTCTCTTAACATTTCCTCCAATCCAACTTCCATCACCTACCTATGCACAAATCTCTGATTTCATTTATTTAAATATTTTCAATTTAAAAAACGCCAAAACATATAAGCCTGTCATTGCCTCATTTTGGATTTTCTTACATAGGTATTTGAGATACTGGCTTTGTGCCATCTCCATAAAAATTCTTCCTTTTTCATCTTCTTTGATAGTTTTCAATCTGTTTTCCGATCTACCTGTGCTGTGAAGACTTCTCACTTCCTTTATATAACATAATTTTCATTCTGGTTGCCTTCTTTTTGTTAATTTTCTTTGGGTTTTTTTTTAATTACACATAATTTTATTTCTGAAACAATGCTAAACTATATATATGTTTCTAGCTTTCTTCCCTATTTCTGCTTCAGTCTATTACGCTATCTCTGTGTGCACATGGTTGTGTCATTGCCTTTGTTTCAATAATTTGTCTTTAGGAACAAGTCTCTTGGGCAAGGCAGTACAACATCCAAAAGTTTGTCCTAGACTAGTCATCAAACCAGCTGAGCTGAAGCCCTACTCCCAACATGGGCAAGGGATGAGCAAGAGGGAAAAGTAACTTACCAAGTGTCTCAGGAAATCGTGTTGTTCAGAGAGCTATGCTGAGCTATCAAGTAACATCAGGGAAAAGACATATTTTACCTTGGACTATTTCTTGGAGGAAAGTCAAACCCAGCTACCTAAGTCAATGCTGACACAGCTCCATGCTCCTGGACCAACAATAGTGAACTTGAGCTTGTATTCCCAGTAGGCACACAAGCTCACATCTACAATACACATACACATATAAACACACACAGCCACACAGATCACAGACAGACACACACCAAGCACTCACGGGAACATGGTATCGATGGCCTCATCCTGTGCCTCTTTTTTCTCAGACAGATCCATTACTACAAGATTTATCCCAATGTATAATATGGATTGCCCCCACAAGATGGACATGGACACTCAGTCTCTCTAGCTGCCCCAGATCCCTGTTTCCACAATTGCTATCACCTGGACATATGAGAGTACCTGAGACCACGGTCCCACTCCAGATCCCCTTTGTTAACACATGTGCACTGGGTACCTATATACACACACCCCCATTCTGACACACCATAGATCCCTCAGTTGTCCTTGAACTCAAGGTCCATGCAGTAGGTAGTCCTAGATCCTTATTCTCCCCATCTGCCTCCCCACTAGATGCAAACATGCACAGACTCCATAATCCCTCCAGCAGCTATCTTTGGTACCACAGATGGCCAGCTCCTCCTGTGGTTCTGGTCTTAGAAACATCTCTCCAGCTCCTAGGCCACTTCACCAGCTTGTCAGGTAGTATAACTTGATCTAGTTAGTGATCACACTGCTGGCAAAGCTTTAACCATTAATCTCTTTCAGTTTTCTGAAAGAGATTCCATAATATAGGTATGATGACTGGCATCTTTTAACATTAAACTCTCAGCACTTTATGAGATCAGTTCCTGTCATTTTCCACATTAGTTCCAATTTCTCTTTTTTTTTTCTTCCTTGAAAGTGTTTCAGAAAGAGATAGGACATAGTAAGTAGATATGGGAGCTTAAGGCAAAAAATGAGACTAGAGATGTAGATATACACATGAGAACTAATCTGACATTCACCAAAATAAAAAAATAAAAACACTAAGTATGTAAAAAAACCTGCAAACACCATGCCTTTGTATTTATTTCTTCTCCTTTCCCTACTTCTTTTGTTTGCTTCTTTACTAACATGAAAAGAAGTAAACTGTAGGCCTTTACTTGACCAAAGCCAGAATCCAGTACATTATCCAGTACATATCCAGAATACAGTACTTTAGATATTATGAACAATATCTATGCATCCTTTTATGTTGTGAGCTTGAGACAGCATAAAGTTTCCTCAGACCATAGTAGTGAATTCATCTATATAAATTAAATTCAGATGTGTAAGAATAGTATTTTAAACCCTACATTTCAATATATATAGGCTTAAGTAAACTGAAAAATATTATAAAGAACTTCTGGAAAGTAAAAGGTACTCTTTAGACTTTGCAGAATACCTTCATGGCTAGAACAATGGAAGTCATAGCTAGATAAGACAATTAAATTTATGCAATTTTTGCAACTGTAAAAATAGCTTATTGCATGACAAGTGTGTGCCATAATTTTAACCAGCGTCTGGAGCCTTTATGTTCATCTCTTGGTTGCTAAGTGTATGAGATAAAGCAGAAGAAATATTGAAGTAGACATTCACTCTACTGGAATGAATACAGAAGGGAAGGGGAGGGTCAGAAAATTTACTTGTAAGGTATGTCATGGCTAAATCTTTTGATAACAATTTTATAAATATTAAAAGAGAAAATAAGAGTATTTCCAAATGTCTAAAGGCAACTTCTATGACTTTATTTTAGAACCTAAAAATTAAACCATGTTATTCATAGGTAATGTCTTGTCTACAGTAAGAGCCAGGCAAAACCAGAACACCTCAATTTCTTATTAGACTTACAGAGTGAAGGTTTATCTATTTTCACTAATATTGCAAAATTTGAAGTGTAATCTATAACTTTTCAGGAGATTAAAAGCTGCACAATTGGCACATTGTCCTACAAATCCAGCTTCAGTTATAGTGCTAAAGAAAGTTTCTGTAAAGATTACAGGCTTTTCTCACAAGTCAGCATGCATTAATATGTGTTAACATGTGAGTAAAAGGTACAAAAATATGCTTCAGCAGAATGAATTCCTTGATCATAACAGAATAAGGCCAAAAAAGAGCAGAATATATCTCTCTTTCACTGTGGATGTTATACTCATTCTAGAAAACTGGTAGCTATATTTCTAATTTTTCTTCCAAAAAAAAAAAAAAATAGAATTTAATTTGTATGGGGTTTATATCTGCAACTATCAGCTTTGGCATGTTAGCTTTGTATTTCATGTTTTTTTTAATCATTGAATTTCGTAGAATTGCAGAGGATTCTGCAGATCCCAGAGTAGAAGGGACCCATAAATATCATCAAAGTCCAACTCCTGGCTCTGCACAGCACCATCCCCAAGAGTCACACCACGTGCCTGAAAGCATTGTTTAAATTCTTCTTGAACTCTGTCAGGCTGGTGCTGTGACCCCTTCCCCGGGGAGCCTGTTCCAGTGCCCAACCACCTTCTGGGTGAAGAACCATTTTCTAATACCCAGCCTAAACCTCCCCTGACACAACTGCAGGCCATTCCCTCCGGTCCTGTCACTGGTCACCACAGAGAAGAGATCAGTGTCTGCCCCTCCTTTTCCCCTCATAAGAAAGTTGGAGACTGCAATGAGGTCTCCCCTCAGTCTCCTTTTCTCCAGGCTGAAGAGACCAAGTGACCTCAGCCATACGCTTTTAAGTTTTATATCTTCCTTATACTGTGGCACTCAAAACTGCCCCCAGCACCTGAGGTGAGGCCACCCCAAAACAGAGCAGAGCAGGACAATCCCCTCCCTTGCCCAGCTGGCGATGCTGTGCCTGATGCCCCCCAGGACAGGGTTGGCCCTCCTGGCTGCCAGGGCACTGCTGACTCACACTGAACTTGCCACCAGCCAGGACCCCCAGGTCATTTCCAAGGCTCTTCTTTCCAGCATACTGTAATATAGACTGATACTAAATGTATGAATTTGGGAGGTGTTAGAAAAGTAATAGTGGCAGAAGATTGCCACAGAGGTTGGAAATCTGTAAACATATTTATAACCTAGGATATTCAGGCATTGGAGGAAGACCCAGACCAGTAGTTGTAAATCATAGCATAGTGATTTGATTCCATTTAATACTGTAACAGAAGATATAAAGAAAGCCATTCTTTATATAAAGAAGATACAAAGATGTGTTTATTTCCTCCAATTTTATATGGCTTTTTAAAAATCACTTGTACTCTGTCTTTAATAAGATTAATATAAACTCCTACAAAATTCTATTATTAACTCATTTTGGGGAATCTTTCCTTGGAATGGTGAAATAATTCTTCAAGCTTAGTAAATAAAAAAGTATTCAAATATTGACACAAAAGGACCTAACATGTTACAGGAAAAAAAAAAAAGGATTTGTATGATTGACTATGCACTGAGAAGTTCCAAAATATTTTCTTCTCATGACAATTCTTTTATTATATTTCTGAAGCAATATGTGTTTTCGGAAGAGACCTTTTTGCACATTCTATGTTGATGCATAAGTGTATAAAAACTCTACAAATAAAGGTTCTCTTTCTGATGCAATCTCATCTGAAATTCTTTGAGATGACATAGCAGCACTAGTTTGAACCCATAGAAATAGCAAACAGCTTCCAGCAAGTGCAAAGCAGTAAGCTGATTATTATAATCACGTCTTAGGGTTTCAGGAGAAGCTATTCAGTCTATGTTTTCTGATGTGATGTCTTTTGAAACACTAGCTATTTAGACCGGCCCATCAAGATAACATTTGAACAACTGTGACTGTCCATCACATCACATTATTAACTATTGTGTTTTATCAGTATTGTTCAATCACATCAAATTATCCTTGCATTACACCATGATGATATTAAGGCTTTTAACATACTGCTAAAAAAGAAAACCTTTTAAATTATAAAATGCAGCAAAGAAATTTTTCTTGAACTTGACATAAGAACAAGTACTGGAAACATGTCCAAACTTTTTTTTTTCCCCTTTTCATTGACTGTATTGTGCATGTAAGCAGGATTTGAATTCTTCTGAGATTTGAAAAATTTTTTTAAAAGAAATGATAAGCAGATAAATATTTCCTGTAGCCTCATAGATTGCAGAAGACTTATTGAGGCACCCTGCAGCAGAACAAGTTCCCTCCCTCTGAAAGGGATGGGATAGTGGCAGCAAAACCTGCTATTCCTGAATGAATCAATGAGATGTGATTTGAGAAAAGTCCATTGCAAAGATAAATACTAAAGCACTAGGTGAAAAAAAAAAACCAAAACAATCCAAAACAACAACAACAAAAAAAGGGCACAACAGATAAAACATTCAAGGAATGAAGTATCCATGGAAATATACAGATATGGAAGGAAAAATGCCCCTCAAAAAAAAAAAAAAACCTGTGTCAAGAACTAGTCTAGGAAATTGATATAGAATCAACATTCATTAAGAACTGAGGGATCACTTACTTTTCAAAAATAATTTGAGGAAAAGTCTAGAATTTAACAGAGAAATTTCTATACATATTTGATAATCTTATATATATAATAGAGAATGGTATTTTCCTAGCATGATGAAGTCTTTGAAAAAATACAGTGCTCTCTATTAAATTTGGAATTTTTCTACAGTAATTTTTTCAGTACTGTCATCAACTCCAATAAATCTTCTGGCTTCTGCGAAAGTCTGTAAAATTTTTCATTGAAGTTTTGTTCACAGATATGGTAAAGAGTTTTCAGTATCACTGAAACACTTTGCGTTTTGAAAATGTTGACTCATGGATTAGGCTTAGCAGAAGAACTCACACAAAATACGCAGAGAATTTAGATATATGGAAAAGTTACATTTGATCAAAATTCAATGTAAAATTGGCCCAGACCTTATTTGTGATCATTTTGTCATTCTGTCTCCCACAAGTGCCACTTGCAGACACATGAGAGAAATGAAGTGCATTCATCACACAGGTAATTCTTTTACTACTTTGCTTCTCAAAAATGTAAAGAACTTCATTCAAAGCACTGCATGCTTCACAGAAATGAAACGCTGTTTTCCATACTTCCCCTTAGTTATATACCTTGCTCACAGAATCCCACACTGGTTTTAATAAAGGTTATGGTCATCCTTAATTCAAATTAAAAAAAAAAAAAAAAATCAAAAAACCCCTCAAAATCATACTTCCCTTTGGTTGAACTGAAAGTTTCTGTTCATTGCAGATTCACTTAAAAATACACTATTAATGAGGCTAATAATACTTTCAGTTTTTGAAAGGAAACAAGTTCCTTTATAAGACAGAAAATTATTTGTGATATAATGGAATTAGAAAGTTATGTAATTACAAGTTTCTTATTCTTTATCACTACCACTCTCAATCCTGCTCTCAAGGGAGCAGGGAAGACAACACCAGTAAATTTGAATACCTCTTAGCTGGTTTTTGCATCCCAATAGCAGACCCATATTTTAGAAACTACCCACTAATTTCATACAGTTCATTAATATTTTTTGGAAGTTTTTGATTCTTTTCTTCTTTCCTTTAGTCAGTTTGGCTGTATAAGAGTGGCCTTGATTCATATTTTACCTAGAGAAAGCCAAAAGAACGTAGAGTAGAAATACTGCCTATAGAAAATTAGTAAAGAATCGGATTTATCTCATCCAACTTCAAGTCTCCAAGTCCCATTCTGGGCAGAGAGTTCCAGTGGGTACCAACCTAGGACACAGCTGAATGCCTTAGCTGAGATGGCGGCGCCACTGGGAAAATGTACTTGAGAAAAAACCAAATGCTTCCCAGGAGGGAGAAGTGAGGGGAAAATTTGAACACAAACAAACAAACGAAAGGAAATCAACACACAACCTGAAAGAAATAACTCTACAGACATCAAGGTGAAAGGTGAAGTAAGGGAAGGAGGTGCTACTGTAGGCCATGGAGAGGACCACATCAGCATGGATGTCCACGCTGCAGACCACGGGTGCTCCCACACAAAAGTGGGTGGATACTTCCTACAGGAGTTGTGAATCAAGGACAGGACACAGGTTTGCGCTGGGGAAAAGTGTCAGGAGGTGTATTGGCTTGAAAACAAACCAGTGGGAGATCCCAAGTCAGGGTTAAAATTTAACAGGAAAAAAAAAATAAAAATAAGTGAAATAATACGAGGGGAAAACAAAAACCACTGATAAAGTCAGACACAACCTGGCACCCTGTTAGGGTGGTGGTAGCAGTCCAGATGAAGCAGTTCAGTTGAAGCAGTGATGCTATGGAAGGTCTGGTCTCCAGCTGAAGGTCCAGTGGTAGCTCTTGTCCTCTGGGAACCCAGTAGACAGGGCTAACTGAGGCAGTTCCAAGGCCAGATTATATCCCGATGGGAATGCTTGGCTCCTCCCTCCTGGGCGGAGCATCTCACAATAGGATGAGATAAATCCATGAGTCATGCAGTGGTTTCTTGCTGGCCCATTGTCTGTTATCAGGGGTGGGTCATAGCAGGAGATAACAGCTAATGGCCCACAGCTGGTAGCAATAGAATACATCTGTATTGGAATCTAGGGCAGGAGGAAAGAGGGGTAGTGCTGAAATGTTGTGAACTGACCACAACACGCTATTCTTCATCACCCCTGTGCTGCTCAAACTAAGGATAGGTAGGGAAGTCAGGAGTGAAGGATCAAAGTTGAGCTGTAAGAAAAAGGGATGGGTTGGGGAAAGTGTTTAAATTCTTTTCTTTGTTTCTCACTATCCAGCTCTATTTTATTTGGCAATAGATTGAATTTATTTTCCCCAAGTCAACTATTTTGCCTATTATAGTAATTGGTAAGTGATCTCACTGTCTGTATCTTGACCCTTGGGATTTTCCATTTATTTTCTCTAGCTGTCCTGCCTTGGAGAGAGGGTGAGAAAGCAGCTGGGTGGCAGTATGGCAGCCAGCCAAGGTCAACCCACCACTGCTATTCAAAGAATGTGTTGATCATAGTTTTTCCTTACAGAAGCTCTAAATATTGTTATCCTACAAAGAGCTTGTTTTAGATAAAAGTGTTATGTTTTAGTTGAAGAATAACAAACACATTTGAAAAGTTGATAGTACAATAGACTAATTTTCTCTTAATTTACCTTTTTTATTTATAATCTTATTCCTCAGTTCTATCTAGTTTTTATGTCCTTTGTATAGACTAGTACTGCAATTTCTGGGGGAGAGGGGTGTTTGTTTGATTGTTTGTTTTGTTTGGGTCTTGGTATGTTTTGTTTATTTGTTTGTTTTCTCCTGTCACTTCTCTTCTTCACATGCAAACTTCTATAACCCTATACTCAAAGTTATCTTCCTGAAAATTATATTAATTTCTCATCAAACCAATTTTCTGGAATATCTAATTACTAGAGCGGCTTTAGTTTAATTTTGCTTTTTACCATTTGTGCTGGTTTTGGCTGGGGTAGGTAGATTTAAATTTTTTCACAGGGAAAAAATAGCATGAGGCTATGTTGTGGATTTGTGCTGAAAACAGTGTTAATAATGCACAGTTGTTTTTGTGTTATTGCTGAGCAGCACCTACACAGAGACAAGGCATTTTCTGTTTCTCATACTGCCTCACCAGTGAGGAGGCTGGGGCTGCACAAGAAATTGTGAGGCAACACAGCCAGGACCACTGACCCCAAATGACCAAAGAGATATTTCACACTCTACGGCATCATGCTCAGCATATAAACCTAGGGAAGAAGAAGAAAAGGGAAGATCTTCAGAGTTGCGGTGTTTGTCTTCTCAGGAAACTGTTACATGTCTCATGGCCCTGCTTTTGTGGAGATGCCTAAACACCTGACTGCCCCCAGTGATCAAATAAAAACCAATTAGCTGAAAATTGTAGATAATTTTTGCTGTGAGAGAAGGATGATTTGTCTTAAGCTGGTATCAGCTTTGAGCTTTGAAGTGCTAGTCACAAGGCAGAGACAGGCCATGGTCAGGGTTGTAATCAATTTTATCTCTAAAACATATTTTATAAAAACTTGGGAGAACTGAAACTATTTGCCACAGAATCAGGCCTAGAAGAACATATGTGTGAAGGTAAAGCAATCTGAGAAGTTATGACCTGGAGAAATATTGGTATATAGCAGTGACCTTACTGCTTTGCAAAAAAAAAAAAAAAAAATTTGGTCACAATTTTTACATTTGCAATACCATCTATATATCATTTATCAGTGAATAACTACACAGTGTTTTCTAATGCTAACTATTTTATATTTTGTTAGTTTGATTGTTGTTTCTTTATTTTTTATGTTTTCACTGTAATTACATATCTCTTACGTAAAGCACTTTAAAAGAGCAAGCACTTAAAAAACCCCCCAATTTATCAATATATGGATCCCTGGTGGTAGAAAGCATATTATTAAAGGTATGAGCAGATGTCAAGCTAAAGTGGAATGGTTAATCATGCTAATTGCTCATTTACTTAATTTCTGCAAAAATATATCTAACATGAATATCAGTCATGACTCTGTGCACATTTCTGGCAGACGTGCAGGTAGTCCTGAATTTCCAAATTAAATTTATGAACCTATGCCAGACTCTCCTCCACTTCTATTTTTTTCTGACACGGAAAAGCAAAGGGTGATAAATTGGCAGTGATGATCTTTGCCTTACTGTTATCCTAATTCCTCTCCAGTTGTTTCCAGCAACTCTGAAATTCTCTAAATACAGCCTTGCAAGTGTAAACTGTTGCTGAATGAATATGGATTTACTCAAATAAACCTGTACCAATTTTATATAAGGTTCTACTAGAAAAAATTGCAGTCATGAAATGCTAGGAATAACTGATGTTAATAAATAAGAGTAGAAGAACAGTTTATATATTTTTATGCTTCTTCCACAATTTCACTACGTACAACTTTAAATATCCATGTGTTCCTTTAAATAATGATCATACTTTTATGGAGATATCCTGTATGAATGGTCTTGTTATTGCATAATGAAGATTGATTTCTTAAATGAAATTTACTGTGGGTTTTCTGTTGGGTTTTGTTGTTACTACCTCTAATACAGCATGTTGACCTTGGTAGAAATGAAGGAACGTGGATATGAACAAAAGAATCATAAACGAATCCTGGCACTGTGCAGCACTGATGTGGAAAGTGGAAAAAATTAAATAAGATCTCTGCTCTCAACTCTTATTTCTGCTAGAGCTGCCTGATGTACTATAAAGTTTTCTGATTTACATGGAGTCTCATTTTGGTCAATGTCATTAAGACTATGTTCAGTAGTCCATGGCAGAAGGCCATGAGGTAGGAAATACTCAGTTTTGGATTGGTTGAATGAAGGTCCATGGTTTATTGGAACCAAATTTTNATTTCTGGTCTGGTCCCATTCATGGCTAGAAATTCTGAAATAATAGCCTTTCCATCAGTATTTTATCATTTTTGGATCTGGTTGCAGATATAAGCCTTAACAGGAAATTAAAAACAAAGGCAAAGAATTAAGAATCTCCAGACTGCCCACTGACTCAGAATTAATTTAAACCTTGGTTCAATCATAATTTACCCTGTCTCTTTCTATTATATCCAGTACTTAAAAGAAACTTTGGTGCATCCCTTCAGCATTTAAGTGTACTTACAATAGAGTCACTTAGGAAAGAATTAATTTCTTTTACCTTGAGTTGCCTCAGAGGCAGTCATCTTCCATCAGTCAATGGAAAAAGTTGGAAATCAAGAGGATATTGACCTTATTCTGTGTTCTGGGTTGCTCCCTAATCGAACTCATGATTGATCTAAATTAGATGAGCTGCATCTTGGATCATTGGTTGCTGTTATATACAGTTAACGTATTTAGCTATATGTAAGTCTGCACTCTCAGACTTTGAAAACTAATTGCTTGAATTCCTTCTTACGCATCTGCATTCAAAAGCATCGCTTGGGTGTTCAGGACTCTGGAATCCATCCTAAGATTTTCTAGGGTTTTGAATAAAATTGTAAACTAGAACATGAATAGGTAACCAGATCTGAAAATCTCTGCTCTAAAATTCTGACTTGAAAGCTCTTTCTATGATGTTGGTATAAACACAACAGTTAAAGGTTGTGTGCTCATTGAGATGCACACACCACATAAAAAATTAGCAGATACCTCCTAAAATAAATAATTTTTTAAAAAAGCTTAAGAAAGACAGTCATTAAGAATTCTGGATGTTTGCATCATTGTCAAACACGAAAGAAATAGTTCTTCAAAGTAACATAGGAATAACAAATGGGGCAAGCCGGCCTGCAAAAAAACCCCCACTTCTATAACAGCAACTGCTAAAATGACACCAGTCCTGCAAAGGAATTTATGTCAGTTTTAGAATCTGCCAAGCTCTATACTTGTTCTGAAGTGAGTTAAGTACTCTTGGGACTCTGCAGTCTTCTCTACTGTGTCTCCTTTACCTCACATGGGAGTTTGCAGTTGCATCAGGGAGATGTTTCTGAAGATGACGAGGATTTGGGTTCTAAAGGTTTTACATAGTTGCTGCAGATAAAAAGGGAAATTTCTGAAGGAAGAGGAACTTGGAAGCATCTCACATAATTTTTTATTGTGTAAACAGATAAGTCATTAGTCTAAGCCAGGTACAGCTGAGGAAAGATAGGCACTTTTAAAAGCCCTGGATAGGCATTTGAGATAAATAGGGTAAATATTTTCCTATTGACCACTAAATTGCTAGATCTTCCTGTTCAAGTTGGAATTTTTTCTTTATGTGCATTTAAAAGTACACCGTTTTATTAATGTACTTATTTTCAAATATTACAAAATTACTACATTGAAATACACAGGAATATCTTTGACAGTGGTGGTATTACGTGCAGTAAAAAAAAAGTTTACTTCTTATTTAATAAGGAAGCATATGTACAGTGTATACGTTCTGTGGGAGTCCTGACTCCTGTGAAAGGAACACCCTTGATCCATTTATGAGCCTAGCTGGCTAGGTATAAACTGGAAGTAGGTCTGATTTTTTATGAGTATAATCCTGACCCCTGACTGTTCAAAATGGAGAACCTCTGATACTGTTTTCCTTCCATAAGAACCCTGAAATACAAAGCAATATTCTCTACCTAAGTCTTGTCCCAACACAGATTTAAGCTAGAGACATACTATCTATCTAGGCATGGGATCTGAACCACCATCAGGATTCCCCCAAGCTCTTAAAAGTATACACTAAGATTTTGAGATTTCAGTGGCAAGTACTCTAATGTTACAATTTTGGCTATTTAAATTACTAAGAGACATTGCAGCTAAAAGTGTTGGGCATTAACTGCATATGCACATCATCACTAAAAAAGAATCAAATTAATTAAAAAGGAAAAAAATCTTGGAAACATCTTTCTATTGTAACTTGGAAACCAAAGGCACTCTAATTCCTTGCTAATAGGTTCCATAAATAAGACTAGTGCTTTATCATTTCAGGGTTAAAATTGCCTAGAAAAGGACACTATGCACACAAAATTAGAATGGCCTGATTGAATTCAAATATAATGCAAGAGAGAGCCCTGCTGGCAGAGCTTAATAAATACAATCCGTATTTTAGTAGCCTAAATAAATAATTTACTTTAAAATAAATAGGTGAAATGCACATTCTGGAATATTTGCCTTCAGTTTAAATGGTTCATTGAGAAATCTAAAAACAAATTCATACAGTGTAGCTGCTTCATTATCCCATTGCCCCTGGTAGTGGTGCTGTGATGTAACATCCTCCTCAATGGAATAAATGGACTATGAAATGTTTTAACACAAGAAAGCAGGGAGGCCCCCTCACTCCCTGTTTTTGGGTGCACTAGAAATGTGAGAATAAATATGAACTTTTAAGTTGCTATTCAGTCTGTATTGCATCTCCAGGAAGTTTTAGCCAAGAGAAGCAAAAATTATGCACCCATAAAAAAAATAAATAGAAGGCTGAAAAGGAAATCCTTTGCTGCTTCATATGGACAGCAAGGAATATAAAAATATTTAGGAAGCTTGATTACACATCTAAACTATAGCTTTCTGAAATGTACTTCTGTCACGTGTGGGTGGTGGTGGAGGCTGCAGGTGTTTCAGCAGATTTTACAAGTATTTCAATTTGTTCTTCTGCATAATAGCAAGAAAATTTCCAAGAACAGTTGGATTTGAATAAAGCTGTAGTAAGCAGGCCAGCATCAGCTCTAAATGAAAGTGAGTGTGAGCAGGGTACAATGCATACAAGAAAGACTTAATGGGAAAAAAAGAAGAAACAGAAAAAAATTCTCAATTTACATTATAGCTTAGCAGATATATTAATTTCAGTCATCATCTTATGAAACAATCACTAGAAGTGAAAAATTTGAGACTGGAGTAGAAGCAAAAGTTTCTTTGTGCCTGTGAGTTGTTTATTTTTTCTTAATCTTCCATTCAAAACATCAGTGATATCCCAGTGAAAAGCAGGTGCAGCAATAAATATTTTTTTACCTGGAATATTAATTTCCTAAACTAATTCATCCAGTAGTTCAAACTAGGCACCTAGCTATAAGAGGCACGTTAAGTAATCCACAGTATCTGCATGAGATTGGCAGACTTGACACAGAACTTACAGCAGAGCCACAGCCATCTGGAGCACCAGGTGGAGGTGATATAAAATACCTTACAGCCTCCTAAGCTGCACTAAAAATCTTTGATTAAGCTTTAAGACACTTGTGCACAAAGGTGTCTAAGTTCTTGTCACAATTCAGTGGAGAGCTAAGGGAAGAATCAGTTACCTAACTGTAAACAGCCCCATGAAATTTGCATCAGGGAATTCTGTCTGGCCTGTGACTGCTAGTTTGTTGAATGAAGATCTCCCTGGATCACACCTGTTTGCCTTCTGTAGATAACCCAGACAGGCTGAAACACCTCAAATAACACTAAAAGTCTGCACTTAAGCAAGAGGACCAAGCTCCCTCTCAGTACTGACAGTAAAGACTAGAGAGCAATCCAGCTCTTCAGGCAAGAGACATTCATATCTGGATTGGAGAACAACCCTCAGAATCAACAACTGTATTGGCTGAATTGCCTCTAATCATAATAGCACTTTAGATTAATTAGTGGCTGGTTTAGTAATCTTTTGCTGTTTGTTCATTAGAAAAAAAAAAAAAAAATTCAAACTTCATACTGATTGCAATTTTTTCCTGGAAAAATATAAGGCAAGAAGGGTACAAGGTCATTCTTTGAAATGTTCATTTTGGGAAAAGATTAAATAAGCCGGACTGAATGAAAATATAAATTAAATTAAATTCACTTATGGTTTACAGATGCAGATCTCTGGTTGTTTTTAACAGAAGGAGTGGGGTCATGCCAAGATTATACATCCACATTTCAAATATATATGACTCTGTGATGGAGAATACATAAAATGAGGAATCTAGAGTGTGAATGAAGATGAATACATACTTGAGGGCAAAACAGGAATGGTGATCTGTACAGCCAGCCTGTACATCTTGTACCATAAACCCAAATGACAGCTTTTGTGATGGTATGCCAAGAATTTGAGTAGGACTTTAGCTGTGGTCCTAAGCAATACATACAACTAAAAAAAAATCATTAGCATCTACAAATATACTCACCAGAAGTGCATTTAGCCACCTTCTGTATTTTAGCAAGCTATCGATGGATGCAATCCAATTACTTCCTGCACAGATGCTGTGCAGGTACACAGTGCACCCATGACAACTGTTTTCCCATTGTTGTTGCTGACAGGCTGTGTATCCATAAATTTACAGGAGAAATGCTGGCATTTTCATCTCTTCTTTTCATCCCTCCTCGTTTCTGTATCTTTTGAAATAATGGGACTCAAAAAAAGAGAAGAGCAATTGGAATATGTATTTTTTATGTGTAAAATAGCATAATGATGTTCTTACTAGCAATTCCCAAAGTCCAGTTTCTTTTTTGATTTTCATTATGCAGTGAGCTAATATTTTCACAGAACTATCTATCCACTGTAAATTCAAGGTCTTTCTTTTCAGTTACAGTGGTCAGTTCTGAGCCCACTGTTACTTTATAAGAGATAGAAGTAAAGTAGCAGGAAATTTAAAAGCTAGGTCAGACCATGTCACTAATACAAAGCTTATTTCTACATATGAATGAACACCTAAGGAAGACCCAACTCAAAGTTTCTCAGCTGTGTAAGCAAAAGGGAATTTACAATAGGCCTGATGGATGAGAAGTATTACAGAAAATTTGAGTTATGGTAAGGTATACGTGAGAAGTATCCATCCCTGCAACCACTTCAGGATAGAGAACCTAATTCTCACTACAGCTGTTCATCCTTCTGCTGTGCAGGCAGGAGAATACTGAAAGCCATCAAAGTCCAATGTATTGATTTTCCTCATCCCCATGTATTACTATGGCTTAGTAGCAGAAACTTCCATTTGTGTCTGCCTTTTTGCCTGCTTTGTTCTCACAGTCTCTTCCAACTGCTTCAAGCACTTCCAGCCACCACCAGCTGAGCATACCTTCTGTGCAGGAACAGCATGACTGCACACCAAATGAAGAGCATTGCCAGTGACCTATAGGGCTGGCTGGCTGAGGGAGCACTTTGAGCTAACTCACTGGTTGATCCTTAAAGGTGGTGGGAAAAGGAATTTGTGCAGGCAGGACAAGAAGCTATTGCAGCTTGCCATATAACTTCAAGATACAAATGAAGTACACTGTAATACCCAAGGTGGGGCTGGCAAGCTATATGGGATACAGCAGATCAGCCCCACATTTACTACAAATAAGTAAATCCATGGTTAAGTGAAGTTTAATCAGATGTTATGCAAATGCTATGGGAAGTCCAGGTTTTACTCCAGTTCTCAAGCCTTAGTGCTATTCTTTGGTGATGTCAGACCAAGAAATTATTTTCTGTTTTCTTGTTTTGTTGTGGTTTTTTTTCACACCTCTAAATCATCAGTCACTTCTTACAGACTCCTTCGTGTTATACAACACTGAGCTCTTCTACACATTTTTATCATACCCAGCCCAGTCAGCCATCACATCGCGCTCCCCACAGCATGCTGCGGCTTACAAAATTATAGCTGACCATATTAAAATAGATCCTGTGCAAGTAAATGCACTCTGTGCTGATTCTCAGCTTTTCCAGTATTCCTTGCTTGTGTTTTTTGACCAGGTCATTCCTGATGCCACTTTTGTTATCTGAACGATAAAATTTCCCACTCTCTAAAGTGCATCTGTTATTTACCACATGCTCTTAAAATTTCTTGGAATCTCCACCTGCATCAGCACTACCTTCAAACTAGATGCTCAGAAGAACTTTTTGTGATGAGGATGGTGAAACACTGGATCAGATTTCCCACAGAGGTGGTAGATGCCCCATCCTTAGAAACATTCAAGGTCAGATTGGACTGGGGTCTGAGCAACCTACTTTAGTTGCAAATGTCTCTGCTCATTGCAGGGTGGGGGAAGAACTGGATGACTTTTAAAGGTCACTTCCAACTCAATCCATTATGATACTAGGATACCTTGTGCTAGGGAGAGTCCTCCACGGCCTATGTGTTGTACCTGATCATGATGGCTTCGTTCAAGACAAAATACCTTCTTTGCATCTAGACATCTTACTGGAAGATCTCAAACGAAAAGTTAATTCCTTTCTGTCTACCTAGTGTAGCTCATTAATCAATATGTCAGGGTCATTTAGTTTAAATGGAACTTCTGAAGACCCAAAGGTATGTTGTGCTAATTAAATGAGTTGCTCAAATCTTGCCTCCAAGAACCGTCTCATGTGATTTAGTGGGAAAGATGGGGAAAATGTAAAGGTGTGTCCATACAGTGTGCAAAAAGAAGTTTTGGGTGGGAAAGGACGGAAGTTTTGGGGATAGTGTTATCTACTAGTCCAAGTAAATATAGTATCTGTTTCAGATTACCCAGTCTTTGAAAATTTATTTCCTTTACTTATTCAACTGAAATCTATAGAATCAAGAGGCTCAACAGTGTGACAAATTGTTTGTTGTTCATTAATAATTTTAATAAAACATTCTTATGATTTTCCAGTTCCCTTCAACTCACTGTTAATCAGGCATGAATTTCTTAGAAAATCAAGGAAATGATTGAAAAAAAAAACATAAAACTCACTAAAGAAAGGGAAAATGCATATCTATTCTGAATGAACCTGTCTCACAGGCAGTCAGGTATCTAGGGAACACTTCTGAGATAACATCCAATGTAATTTCACTGTTAGTGCACATGAAGGTGTTATTTCTTAACAATTGCATGTCCCTTACTCTTTTTCTTTTATTTCATTCAGCAGTAATTTTTCTGCTTCAAGAATTTGTGTCTGAATTATCTGCAAAACTGTATGAAAACCTGCTTCTTAAATTTGTTATTCTCTTGTCCCTGTTCAGGTTTGATGTTTCTTTTCATCATCAAATGCCTGTGCATTTTAGTGGAGCAGTCAAGTGTGCTGACACTGATGAATAATTTAAAATTCTCAATGTACCTCTCCTGCATGTTTCTGAAGCCTCCTTTTGCACCACTGTACAGCCTTCTAGTCTGTTTCTGTCATACCTGTTTGCTTCATGAAATACAAAGCATGTAGCAGAAATTTCAGCCCCGTAAATCTGACTTTTTGCCATAGTAGAGCCCCAGGCATTGTGGAGCCTCTGCAATCTATACCCTGTCCTCCCCCATGGGGCCCCCAGAAGAAGACAGAGGAGGGTGTGGGGGGAGAGATACAACCCCAGAACCCCATGCAAGGTCATCTGAGAAGTCTGTGCTCACCATGGGCATGCTGCTCCTCATGGACCTGCAAGAACCACAGGTCAGCTGTGACTCAGATCCCTGCATGAGTAATGCTGTAAAGCAACCAAATGGTTATTGAAGATACACAGATTTCATGAAAACTTGCAGGAAAGCCTAAGTTTTCTTTTGGATAAATATAGATGTCTGTCTTCAATGAAAAATCAGACTATTTTAGCATCAGAAGGGAGATATAGGCAGTAGAGAACAGAAAAAAAAGACTTCACTTAAAAAAAACCCCAAACTAAACAGATATTTAACTTATAGAGCCAATGCCTTCACTTCTTACAGAATAAAAAAAAAAAAGAAAAAATTAAAAAGGAAGCCACAAACTGTGGTCTCATATCCTTGCACCAAATCCCTGTGAAGTCAATGAAAACTATGAAAACATACAGACACTGAACTTGGGCCCTTGCTGTTATGTGGCATAGGCGTGAAAACTGGGAATTAAATATTTGAAATGTGGAACTTCTGTGTCGTTCCCTAGCTGCATCTCACTGAACCTTAAAGGAGCCTTCCAGCTGACCAGAAATAGTCACTCAGTACTATGTGGGGGCCTACAGCACTTGAGTTACCTGCTCAGAGCTGGAAAGTGTCATGTGAGATCTTGAGACCAAGGCTTAGAGCATCACAAATGGCACTGGGCACCCGTGCAATGAGAAAACACTCCTGAGGTACTTAAAAATGAAGGATGATATTCATATTTTCTATAGGTCATCCAAACATCAGTCTTCTAGTCTAAATTACCAAATAGATGTAGATAAGCATCTTCCAGAAGTAATTAATCTTATTTTTCTTAGAAACTTGTTACAGGATAGAAAAGATTACCTTTTGAAGATATCTGTCTCATTTCTTTGCCCTAGAGGGAACATAGTTGACTCTGGATGCTTCTAGATGTGCATATCTATCTATCTATCTATCTATCTATCTATCTATCTATCTATCTATCTATCTATGTATATATATATATACACACACACATACACGTACACATTAGCTACCATTCACCATAAAAATGATATTTTCATATAAGGGACTGTCTCATGGAATCATAGAAACAATAGTTTCAGTTGTAGGGGACATTTAAGGGCACCTTGTCCAACCCTCCTGCAAAGAGCAAGGGTATCACCAAGTAGTCCAGGTTCCTCAGAGATTTTTCCAATGACACCTTGAATGTTTCCAGGGATGGGACGTCTCCTACCTCTCTGGGTAATCTGTTCCAGTATTTAACCATCCTCAGTGTAAAAAAATTTCTTCCTTATTTCTAGTCTGAATCCATCCTTTTCTAGTTTAAATCCATTACATATGTAAAAGGTCTCTCTCTGGCTTTCTTTTAGGTCCCCTTTAGTACTGGAATGCTGTTTTGAAGGTCTCTGTAGAGTCTTCTCTTCTGCAGTCTGAACTACCCCAAGTCTCTCAGCCTATCTTCATAAGAGTGGTGTTCCAGCTCTCTGACCATCCTCATGGTCCTCTTCTGGATGCACTTCAGCAGGTCCAGGTTTTTCTTGTGCTGCATATTCCAGATCTGTATGGAAAATTACAAGTGGGGTCTCAGAGGAGCAGAGTAGGAGGAGAATCATCTCCATCCACCTTCTGGCCACACTGCTTTTGATTCAGCCCAGGATACAATTTTTTCTGGGCTCCAAGTGCACATCATTGGGCCATGTACAGTTTTTAATTCACCAGTTCTCCCAAGTACTTCCGTGCAGCATTTCTCTCGATCTATTCATTCTCCAGCCCATATTGAGAATGGGAGTTACCCCAGTTCAGATGCACTTGGCCCCATTGAATTTCATAAGGTTGCCATGGGCCCACTTCTTGAGATTGTCCAGGTCCCTCTGGAAGAGATCATGTCTCTCAGGTTATCAACAGCACCATTCATCTTGGCATCATCTGCAAACTTGCTGGTGGTACCCTCAATCCCACTCCTTCCATCCTGCTCTTAGTTTGGTATTCACACAAAACCTTGCCCTTACAAGACCGTGATTCCACAGGCAATAATACTGGAGTTAAGTTCAGCGCACACAACCCTTTAAGATAACAGTGCTTTTGCATGCTATGGACTTTCTATCTGATATCTGTTAATCATACATTGGCCAGCATAGCCCATTTTGCACTGTGTAGTCATCCTTGCGTCATTACAGGTCTGCATATGGGAACTTGCCTGAAACGGGTGGAACTTTTGGTTTTCATTTAAACAAGTACATTCAGAAACAGTTTGATGAGAAGCACTTTAATAGCACCAACCTGAAACAACATCTCACATTACTTTTGCCTCTTGCCTGACCCACATCTGTAGAATGGGTTTGTGACTAGCAGTGGTGGTGTAACATGGCAGTAGTGAGGCTGTAACACAGGTACATTATATTTTATAACTTTGGAGAATGCGTTTAATTGATGAATAGATCATTCATAAATTTTCAGCTTTACTGTAGCTACTGCCAAAACCATTAAGCTGTGTAAATTATCCATCTTCTCTCAGCTGCTTACCTTTCATTTTCTTTAGGATCTTGAGCATCCACTGCACTGTAAGTCTGTATCTCAGCTATATTCAGCAAGTTTTTCTTTACTGTCGGTGTGTTTAAATCAGCAGAGTCCAATAAACCTTCACAGCCACTAAAATTACTTTTTATCCAAATAAGCACAGATAGTAATCAAACTGCCTCTTATCTAATGAAACCTTGTTTGAAATTGCCCTTTTAAGTGGCAATATTCAATTGCACTTCAGTTTTTGAAGTCAGTGCACTGCTTTTGCTTTGGAACACTGTTTTTGATCTCTTTACAGCCACTGTATCCAGCAGCTTCCATCCAGTTGTCATTCAGAGAAGTGTTCTGTTTTTTTGGTCTTAAACTCAATGAGCCAAAGTTTTCATGCTATAAGATAATAACTCTAGAAACATTTGCTACAGACTGACTTTTGCTGAGCACACAGCGATGTAAAAGATGCTTAATGTCATGTTTTATAGCTGGTGCCTTTATGGCCTATGCTTTTTTTATAATATGCAACGTTTACTGTTGCACTTTTCTACTTCAATATCCAGCAAAGAAATTAACTGAAAATATTACAGACATGCTGTAGTTGATGAGAACAATAAAGCAGTGAACTGTGTAAGTAATGTCTGAGCTGAGAAGAGATAGTTTTAGCTGTAACTTTTGAAGGTTTTGTTTGCTTGTTTGCCTGTTTTAAATAAAAGAACCACTAGTATACCCAGACAGAACATCTATTTTGAACATTAAAATACATCAAAAAATTTTAAAGCACATTTTAACACTAATGTTTTCCATGCAAAAACTTTGCCTGAACAGGATTGTATATACCATGTAATCAGGCTTTTCTGATATTTCTGTGCTTCTGCTTCTATTCTGTTCTGCTATTTTTCCTCATTCACAGAAGGGAAAAGCAATTTTACAGGACATAACAAGATGGAGCTGCTTAAAGGAAATTTTCCTTCTAATATTGGATATAAGACTGAAGTACTTGAAGATCATAAGACAGGGAACTACTCTGGCTCAGCTGTATTTTTCATTTAATGAAAAAATTTCTACAGTGCTCCCTTGCTTCTCATTTTTGGGGCAACCCTCCAGAAAAGGATCTATAAGTGAATCCTTACATGTAACTTTAAGAGTCTAACAAAAAAATCTTTGCATAATCACATAAATGCCCACAGGTGATTGCATGACTATAATCCCCTTTGACTATAATCTCCTTTCACATCAATACTTGTTTGAGTATATTCCTGTCTTACATTAACAAACTGTGTGTGCAAACAAATTATCTGCTTGCAAAGAAGTGATTGTCAAATTTTGTTTAATGCAATGATTACTATTTTACTCTCTTTGGACATTATTATTGTTTCTCCATAATCAGACTCATGTGTGCCATGTGTGATTATTGGCATTTTAAACAGAAACCATAAAATTTATTTTGTTTAGTTGATTTTATGTATGACATTTGTATTGGAGCATTTGATACATTTAAAAAAGAAGTAGTGAGTTGTTGAACAAACACAGGTACTCCAGAAAAATTATTAGTAATAGACTAGTAATGATCATAGAAATATGTGTAGATAAGGGATCTTCTCTCTACACCTACCTGACAGTCTTGCATTTTTAATCCAAGAATCTTCTTTGCTGTTTTAGTTACAGTAGCATATGATGATCTATTAACTGCCATAATTCATTAGCTCTACTTGGATGAACTGCTTTCCTTTTATGACATAGTGCAAGTGAAGTCACAGTGATGTTTCTAGGTGACTAACATATATGAATAAATGAGTATATGAATGCAGTGAAATTATATATTCCAAAATCCATTTTTACCACTTTGTGCAAATTATGTGCAGCTAATATATTCCTGTCATTATGTTATTCCTGCTATTTTGAGGAGCTAATGACCTTAGCACAATGGCCCTTAGATGCTATCTGATTCACTGATTGCTAAAGGTAGAATGGATTTATGCAGACTCATGACTGTCTAAAGTGGTAGCAATGGTGGAAGTAATGTTCTCTTCCATCAGTGGATAAACACGTTCAGAATACAGTTTTATCTTACTACAAGGAATCCAAAGCTGATAGGGAAATTTGGCTCCAGTCTCTCTCTACACCATGAAGAAGTGGAGATCTGCTCTCTGACTCAGAGTGGTTTCATAACTAGTGCTTCTTTAGAAGGAACCCTTAATCTGTCTGTAGTTTCAAGTCTCTGATTTGAGGTTTTTGAAGTTTGCTAATTTTTATTGTTTTCCACACATATCCTTTCTATCCCAGTAATCAAAGAGCAGACTTCAGAATTGTACTTTTCTTAAAATTTTTAATTAAGTTTACCCAAACTTCCCAGCTCTCACTACTTCACATCTAGCTATCTATGATACTCAGTTTTCATGATTCTACAGGTTTTGGAGGACTTCCTTTTAAATAAGTATAGAGACAGACATGTTTAAAACCATGATTTCTTCACACAACATGAGTAGCCAGAGGATATATATTCATACCTAGGAAATTATGAGGTTTTAGTCGATCTTAAATAAAATTAGTTCAGGTAATTGGTTTATTTAAAATGCTAATAGTTGTGTATCACTTGTAATGATATTATACAAGGCAGAAAAATGAGGCTTCTTGTATTTACTGGCTTCCTTAAAATCCAGTAAAATAATTTTTTTAAGAAATTCCTTAACTAAATGAAGCTTTGATTGCCAGTCTATCTGTCCATCTGTTTATCATCTGTTTCACAATATTTTTTTTAATGATTGATCAATTTCTGTAACATTTGAGAAGAGTGAAACTCTCAAAGACTATTTATTTTGTGTTTCATCAGCCAGGTGGCTGGAAAGGAAAGCCTGGCCTGTGTATTTGCAGTCTGAGGAAGGTTCAAGCTCATCAGTTTTCTGTTCTGTTTGGCCTGTTAGCAGCCAAAATAATAAGTGTATCAACATGTACCCCTTCCTATGTAAGAGGTAATTAATGAGTAAATGAGTTGAGTCTGAGTTATCCTGGGAAGTATGTGCGAGGTCAGAGGGAAAAAATGTAGGGAAGTGTGGAAAGTACTGCAAGGTAAAATACAGATGCAGGACAGATGTCAGGGGATCTGAATTTGTTCAGTCGTTGAAGCATAGTTCAGAAAGCTGTAGGAAACCAAGCTGCACCTTTTTCACTGCTCAGAAAACAATTTCATCACTCTTGTTAGAAATAAATGCTAGGGAAACTGCTCATCCTGTTGCTTGTCTGATTTGCCAGTCTATAGATGACCTCTGCCAAAGTACCATTGTGTGCCTTGTTCCATACTGTATTTATATTGATTTCCACTCACAGCAATCCCTGCTCATTTCTAAATTCTCTGTGAAGCCTATGTCCCTTTCTTAACTCTTCACTCAAAGGTAACTGAAGACATGCATTCCTGTGGAACAAAGAATAACTGAATTACATTGTATCCCAGAAAATAAGAGGTATTTTGATTTTGCGTCTTTCTTTCTTGATTAGAAGTTCTTATGCTGAGGACACTCAGTCATTTACTCTTAGTTTATATGGCATTAAGTAATTAGAGGCACAATGTTTTTAACTGGAAGCAACAGCTGGCTCTAGTTAAAAAGGAGTGACCATGAAAGCACTGCCATATGTTGCATTCAAAATTCTGTAAAACATAACAATATTTAAAACAATTAATTTTGAAAATATCTGCCCATTGGCACTCTTTCATTACCCATTTATTACATTGGACCCTTTGCAAGAGAGCCACTATACAGGATTCCGAGCTTCACTATACTCCCATTGGGACATGCATGTTAAAGAGCAATTTAAAGAAAAGGGGAATTTGTCTAATGAAATGGCAGAAATCTAACAAGCTGTAGTAAAAACAGAAATGCCTTTTTCTGTATTAATATTGAGGCTTCACTACTTCACATATTATATTACTACTAATTCCCATATTTCAATGCTTGAATGTTTTCCGTTGTTTTTAGTCTTCTCACTGTAATGAGTCCGTTTCTTCTTCATTATTTCACCCTACAGACAACACTGCTGCAGGAGTATAGCAGTGAGTAGGAGGCTGCAGTAAATAGGTCATAGCAATTATGTCACAACTTTCCTTTCAATCTCCCATGACTTTAGGACATCAGGTGTAGACATGGTGATGAAAATATCTTTGTCCAGCTCAGCAACATGCTGCGAGAGGCAGTTTGTGGAAAAAGATCCTGAAAAAGACAGCAGCATGAGAAAGTGTAAAAATATAACATGAGGGACAGAAAGAAAATGTCTTTGACATTAAAGCAGTATAAAAGGGTAAGAACTGATTCTCTTTGCAGTTGCTACTGCAAATCAGGAAAAATGGTATCCAAGCAGCAGAGTTAACATTAGTTTACCTCAGAAGATATACAAAGCTTTTACTTTCAAAAATATCTACTCTTTTGTCTAGATAAATAAAATATGGTAAAAACATGTGATGGGGCAAAAGGTAGTTCTGGAAGCAAAGGCATAAAAATTAATTCTTCTTAAAGTTTTGACCTTATTGGTATTGCATTTAATAAGTTGTTGCGAAACTTGCAGGTCAGTGTACAGTGTGTACACTGAAATCAGTTATCTTTTACTGTTTTACTTATGAAAACTGAAAACTGTGTATTGTGACATATAAAAAGATGTAATAGATAGATGACTCCAGGATAAAGCAGAATTATTTTTGCTTTTTTCATAACTGTTATGAGGAAACACAGTTGACTTTTGAGCTGAAAGTTAGTGATTTTTTATGCATAGAAATAAGCATTGAGCAATTCAATCAACAACTGAAACTGATCAATCAACCCAGTTCCAGTGTCATCAATATATGAAACCTATTAAGAATTCTGAAACCTCGGACATTACATTTATGACACATAAACCATAAATCCATTAGAAACAATTGTATCTCTTTCACTGATCCTAGAACAATTTCTGCCTTGCTATGTGTGCAGTTAAATGTGTTTGGGTTTGGTGGTTTTTTTTTTGTTTTGTTTTTTTTTTTTTTTTTATTGGGGGTATTTCATTTGATTTTTTTTTTATTTGTTTGTTTGTTTTTNNNTATGTAAAACCTGCTTATCTCAGTATGAACTGCCTCATGTCTCACTATGAAAGAGTATAAATTCTAAAAATGGGGTCTTTTGCAATTTTTTTTACTAATATTTACCAGTTATGAATGCTACCTCAAGTAGTCATTAAATATATTCTTGCTGAGCAAATGTAGCTGTGAAAAACATGGAATGTCTTCTCCACAAAAGTTGTTTTAATTTGCAATTTGAGTTTTAAGATCTAATTTTAACTTCTTGGGTTGTTATTTAAAAAAAAAAAAAA